>CAMXCT020006652.1:363541-373541 GCA_947184155.2 Cladocopium goreaui | reverse complement strand
GCGACAACAATTTTCTACCTTCATTGCAAAACGGCCTTCTGGACAAGATGGCACGCAGACATGCGATGCGTGCCACGCTGCGCTCGTGCAGGGCAAGCTCCGCAAACGTGCTGCCAGCTCCAGCCGAACCCGACTGGAACCGCTTCGGAAAAAATTGCGCCACGATCAAGTGCTGCGCGAGACTTGGGAAGCAATTGCCCAACAGCGACAAAGACGCACAGGTCAGCCCGCGACATGTGAAAGAAAAGATGCAGATGAGATGACGACGCCCCACGTCGCACAAGAAAAGACGGTAACCGAAGAAAATTTGAATCAAGCATCCGCAGCAGCACCACAGCAGCGGCTTTATGTGTACACGTGTCCTTTTTGCCATGATTTAGTCACAACTCCAATTGCTTCCGGACACATCAACCACCGACGCATTTGTGGGAAACAATTTCGCGTGCATGATGGGCTACTCCGGCCCACATTGCCCACGCAGCACTATTCGCATGCGTGCCCTACTTGTGGAACTTCTGTCCAAAGCACCATAAAGTCAGGGCGAATTCAAATCAAGCATAAGCAACCCAATGGCCGCACGTGCAGTCGAACAAAATGGAACACATCCTGACAGGAGAGCAAAAGAAGCACCTGCCGACAGCAAAACAGAAAAGCACGGAAGGACGAACAAGCCACAGAATCCTTTCTGAAATCTATAGAAACATAAGAAACAGAGCCAAAAAGCAGCAGCCAAAAGGACAAAGAGAGAGACACAGACGAATTTGTTGCTGCTGCTGACAGAAGAGTACCAAAAGCACCTTCCTGCACCAAAACAGAAAGACACGAAATGACGAACATGCCACAGACTCGTATCGAAAAAGTGCCTACCGTGACTTCTGGCACCCGACTAGAAATAAAGTAAAGACGGGAGAGAACGGATGAGAGATACTAGACGACTGCTGCCGTTGCTGCTGCTGCTGCTGCTGCTGCTAACAGAAGAGTAGCAAGAGCACCTCCTGACACCAAAACAGCAAGGCACGGAAGGACGAACAGGCCCTAGAATCGCACCGAACAAGTGCCTAACGTCCCTTCTGAATGCCTAGAAAAAATGTTTTTTTTCCAACCTTTTCCGTTTTTTCAATCTCCCATCAAAGCTGCTGCTGCTGCTGCTGTTGCTGCTGCTAACAGAAGAGAAGCAAGAGCACCTCCCGACACCAAAACAGCAAGGCACGGAAGGACGAACAGGCCCTAGAATCGCACCGAAAAAGTGCCTAACGTCCCTTCTGAATTCCTAGAAAAAATGTCTTTTTCCCAACCTTTTCCGCTTTTTCAATCTCCCATCTGCTCACCTGCTGCTGTTGCTGCTGCTAACAGAAGAGTCGCAAGAGCACCTCCCGGCACTAAAACAGCAAGGCACAGAAGGACGAACAAGCCACAGAATCGCACCGAAAAAGTGCCTAACGTCCCTTCTGACTTCCTAGAAAAAAATGTCTTTTTCCCAACCTTTTCCGCTGGTTCAACATTCAATAGAAGCCCATCAGCCCATCTGCTGCTGCTGCTGCTGTTGTTGTTGCTAACAGAAGAGTAGCAAGAGCACCTCCTGACACCAAAACAGCAAGGCACGGAAGGACGAACAGGCCCTAGAATCGCACCGAAAAAGTGCCTAACGTCCCTTGTGAATGCCTTGGAAAAATGTTTTTTTCCCAACCTTTTCCGCTTTTTCAATCTCCCATCAGCTAGCTCACCTGCTGCTGCTGCTGCTGTTGCTGCTGCTAACAGAAGAGTCGCAAGCGCACCTCCCGGCACCAAAACAGCAAGGCACGGAAGGACGAACAGGCCCTAGAATCGCACCGAAAAAGTGCCTAACGTCCCTTCTGACTTCCTAGAAAAAATGTCTTTTTCCCAACCTTTTCCGCTTGTTCAACATTCAATAGAAGCCCATCAGCCCACCTGCTTCTGCTGCTGCTGTTGTTGTTGCTAACAGAAGAGTAGCAAGAGCACCTCCTGACACCAAAACAGCAAGGCACGGAAGGACGAACAGGCCCTAGAATCGCACCGAAAAAGTGCCTAACGTCCCTTGTGAATGCGTTGGAAAAATGTTTTTTTTTCCAACCTTTTCCGCTTTTTCAATCTCCCATCAGCTAGCTCACCTGCTGCTGCTGCTGCTGTTGCTGCTGCTAACAGAAGAGTCGCAAGCGCACCTCCCGGCACCAAAACAGCAAGGCACGGAAGGACGAACAGGCCACAGAATCGCACCGAAAAACTGCCTAACGTCCTTTCTGAATTCCTAGAAAAAATGTCTTTTTTCCAACCTTTTCCGCTTTTTGAATCTCCCATCAGCTAGCTCACCTGCTGCTGCTGCTGCTGCTGTTGCTGCTGCTAACAGAAGAGTCGCAAGAGCAGCTCCCGGCACCAAAACAGCAAGGCACGAAAGGACGAACAGGCCCTAGAATCGCACCGAAAAACTGCCTAACGTCCCTTCTGAATTCCTAGAAAAAATGTCTTTTTTCCAACCTTTTCCGCTTTTTCAATCTCCCATCAGCTAGCTCACCTGCTGTTGCTGCTGCTGCTGTTGCTGCTGCTAACAGAAGAGTCGCAAGAGCAGCTCCCGGCACCAAAACAGCAAGGCACGGAAGGACGAACAGGCCCTAGAATCGCACCGAAAAACTGCCTAACGTCCCTTCTGAATTCCTAGAAAAAATGTCTTTTTTCCAACCTTTTCCGCTTTTTGAATCTCCTATCAGCTAGCTCACCTGCTGCTGTTGCTGCTGCTAACAGAAGAGTCGCAAGAGCAGCTCCCGGCACCAAAACAGCAAGGCACGGAAGGACGAACAGGCCCTAGAATCGCACCGAAAAAGTGCCTAACGTCCCTTCTGAATGCCTAGAATTTTTTTTTTTTTCCAACCTTTTCCGCTTTTTCAATCTCCACCTGCTGCTGCTGCTGCTGCTGCTGCTGCTGCTGTTGCCGCTAGCAAAAGCACCAAAAACTGCCTAACGTCCCTTCTGAATTCCTAGAAAAAATGTCTTTTTTCCAACCTTTTCCGCTTTTTCAATCTCCCATCAGCTAGCTCACCTGCTGCTGCTGCTGCTGTTGCTGCTGCTAACGGAAGAGTCGCAAGAGCAGCTCCCGGCACCAAAACAGCAAGGCACGGAAGGACGAACAGGCCCTAGAATCGCACCGAAAAACTGCCTAACGTCCCTTCTGAATTCCTAGAATTTATTTTTTTTTTCCAACCTTTTCCGCTTTTTCAATCTCCATCAGCTAGCTCACCTGCTGCTACTGCTGCTGCTGTTGCTGCTGCTAACAGAAGAGTCGCAAGAGCAGCTCCCGGCACCAAAACAGCAAGGCACGGAAGGACGAACAGGCCCTAGAATCGCACGGAAAAACTGCCTAACGTCCCTTCTGAATTCCTAGAAAAAATGTCTTTTTCCCAACCTGGCCACCACTCGAAACGCTGAAACGCCACCTAATTTCGTGCCCAAAACGCTCCAAAATCCAGCCCAAAAAGTGCCTAACGTCCCTTCTGAAACCCTAGAAAAAAAAGAACTTTTGCCTGCCTTTGTGATAACCGTCTTGTCGCGTCCTGTCGCTTTCAGCTCAACTCATGGCCACCACTCGAAACGCTGAAACGCCACCTAATTTCGTGTCCAAAACGCGCCAAAATCGAGCCCAAAAACTGCCTAACGTCCCTTCTGAAACCCTAGAAAAACAATATAGTTTTCGACAAGGTTTTATAGTTTTCGACCAATGTTTATACCACTGTTTGTGCCATGAGACATAGAACCCCCCTCCTGTTGCTCCTGTTGCTGCTGCTGCTCATGGCCACCACTCGAAACGCTGAAACGCCACCTAATTTCGTGCCCAAAACGCGCCAAAATCGAGCCCAAAAAGTGCCCAACGTCCCTTCCGAAACCCTAGAAAAAAAAGAGCCTTTGCCTGCCTTTGTGATAACCGTCTTGTCGCGTCCTGTCGCTTTCAGCTCGACTTATGGCCACCACTCGAAACGCTGAAACGCCACTCTTGCTGTTGCTCTTGCTCTTGCTGTTCCTGTTGTTGTTGTTGTTGTTGTTGTTGTTGTTGTTGCCCGACGGGGAAAACATCATGACTCTGACGGACGACATAGGCAGGAAATCTAGCTGTCCTAAGGGACAACATCCTTTTCCCTGGCGCCATCCCCCGTGGCTGGCCGGGGTCGGCGGATATAGATTCCTGTAGATTCTATGTAAAACCATATCAAATTTGGATGATGTCATATCGTATTTACCATCAAATTGATCGGGGTTTCCTGTAAATTTTCCCATCATCCAATGATCCTTCTGGAAACAATTCGGGCGAAATGTCGGAGATCCCTTTCTGGACTCAAAATGGTTGAATTGATACCCGGCCTGGTAATGACTAACATAACGAAATGGAAAATCACCATTTTTAATGGGAAAATCACCATGTTTAATGGGAAAATCAACTATTTCTATGGCATTTTTCAATAGCGAACTGTTAGTTTACCAGAGGGTAGCGTTCAGTTGAGATATGTTTGTTGATTTAACTATGGTTTATGGTAGATGTAACGAACTAGATAACGAACATAGTATTCATGGGCTGAATCTCAACCAACGTTTTTTCATCACATTTTGGAGCGCCATCCTGTAAAAATGAGAACATCATGATTTGAATCATGATAGTCATGATAGATTCCTGGATTTTTCAGATTTTTGAGATATCTTTAGGAGAAATAGCATCTATAGCGCCTCCCACTAGGCAGTGTTTTCGGCAGAGCATCCAATCCCAAGCCATGTCGATATCAATTCAATGTCCGTGATTTTGGAACATCCTCGATTGTTTTCAACATGGAGTAATACGAATATGTTGAGCGACTTAAGGTTGTCTGGTTAGTGGTTTGGAACATGTTTTTATTTTCCCCGGATGATGATCCAATCTGACTTTCATATTTGTCCAGGGGGGTAGGTATACCACGAATTAGATTTTGATTAACCATCATGAACCATATAATAACATATAATAACCATCATCATTAACCATTATTAACAGTATATTAACCACCAATTAGTTGATTTTCCTTTGGGTAACCAGGCATTTCTTTCCGAAACCACCATATTTTTTGATGAAATCCTCAAGCTGCGATGCTAAAACCGCCTAAAACCGTTGATCGTTTTTTGTCGCCGTGTTGGTCAAGCTAGCAAGATTGGTGAACCGCCCGGTGAAAACCCATTTTAGTCATGGGGAAATCATCTATAGATATTGGATATTTGGGTGAACTGAGTAGTTTGTTGAAACCAGATTAACCATAGTTAACTATGGTTTAACTACCAATATTAGTAGTTTTGATGTGGTTTACAGTTTTCACCAGATTTCGGACATTCTTTGGAAACCGGCTGCATTTGTGGTGTCACCTGTGCATGACGTGTGGCCGATCACTTAAAGTGACGGCCACGCGAGGAAACTGTCACTTTTCATGGTCAAGTCGGCCACGATTCGGACGGAAGTCCGGGCGTAACTGGCCAGTTCGATTCGGAAATATCAAGCAGGAGATCAATGGATATTCATATATCTGTATAATATTTTATATATAGAGATTATATATCAATGGTTAATGAAATATTGTAATTTACCCATATATATAATTATATATATACACACTGATATTTACCAATCAACTCAGGGATATAGATATTCTTGCATATTTACGGATCTAATTTGATGTGGATATCAACATTGGAGGGATATTAGAGTTATTGATCCGCTTTGAGCTTGCAGCATCACCAGCAATCGAAACATAGTGTGCTAGGCATGACATGTCAACAGTTGATATCCAAGAATTGATATTCGCAATCATATACCATCTGGTAAACTAACAGTTCGCTATTGAAAATTGCCATAGAAATAGTGGATTTACCCAGTAAAAATGGTGATTTTCCATAGTTATATAAACGTTTACCAGAGGGTAAAAATCATGATAGAGTTGATATTGATAGGTGAGAAACTGTCAGCGTGTGATTCCGTAATTCCCCATAGCAATGGCAACAGTCAACCTAGATGGTCAAAGTCTTATTGATTCTTATTGTGCATATATATATACGCATGTATGTAATTGTATATATGTATGTATTGGTTATATATTATATACACTATATCTACCAACTCAAACAGTCAAATGTGTTTTGTCTATATACGCATATCTACATATTATCAGCTCAAATGGTCGACCCAAATATAATATAATGTATGTATGTATATATTATATTATTGTATATTGTACATATGTTTTGAATTATACAAGACAACATGCAGATGTATGCGTGTTTACATGCACACATTCGTTCACGTTATGGGTCCTACATTGCTGACATCACATTACATTGCATGACATTACCTGACATCATATGACATTGCGCTACATTACATATACACTACATGCGTGTATGTACATTTTACTGTATATATATATACACAAATACATGCACTTAATGAACTATACCCAGCAGCACCTGGTAGCATGCTGCCAATGACTTCCATCTGCTAATCGAGCTCCAACGTTTTCTGTTGGAGGACTTGAACCGGTTCGGGATTCGTCTCAAAATTGCTTGACTCTGTAGATTGCACTGATTGAAGAAAAATCGAATGATGAGGTTGGCGAGAGATAAATTATATCTTTTGGGTGACAAGCAGGATAGGGACCCCCCAGTTATGTTTGTTGGTTTATAAACCATTATAATCCCCATGAAGACTATAGTTACATCTACCATAAACCATAGAATTCGGCCACTTAAAACAGTTCACACCCACATTCATGAAGTGTAACAGCGTAGCCGCGTAGCCAGCTGTGTCCTCTACTTCCGCGTGGTGAAGCTGATGAACCCCAAGACAGCACAAGATCAGTCATGGCAAGCCTGGTAAGATCAATGGTTTCAGGGTCCTAAAATGGAACTACCATAAGGTCTATGATTCAGGGCTATGTAAGATATATATATATATACATAATTACTGGTTGGTGGTTTCAAACATGGCTTTTATTTACCAGTTACCATAATATATGGGAGAATCATTCCTATTGACGAACTCAAATTTTTCAAGATGGTTAAGTCACCACCAACCAGATTAGATATATGGGGATGTACACCCAATTTCCATGGCTTTTTCCAAGGTGCAGTAGCTCCAGTTTACCTCAGTCGTGGCCATTCGACATCGGCCTCGTAGTTCGATCCGGAGATCCTCTGAAGATCTCTGAAGAACTTGAAGGAAGGGGGTTAAACATGCTGAGTTAAACATCCTAAAAATCTAAAACATGTTTAACCCCCTTAAAACCACATGAGGATGTCTAACTCCACTTTTTTTATGTTTAAGTTTATGCTGAGTTAAACCACTGGATAGATTTTATATGATTTTATGTTCTCCACATCAAACATCATAAAACCTCATAAAACCATGTTATTTTCTCCACATTTCTCCACATCTGATAGATTTGAATTTAGGATGACTTTTCGGTGGAATCATCTTCAGGGTCCTCATGGATGATCATCGGCGAAAAACCAGAGGAAAAACTATGGTAAAATGTACCCTGTGGTTATTTATTTAAAAAAACATGGAAAAACTATGGAAAATCACAATTTTCCATGGGAAAACTCACTATTTTGACTGGGCCATTTTCAATAGTTTACCCTCTGGTTATGACTAACATAGCCATGGTATAGATGGCCCATAGAAATAGATGGTTTACCTAGCTATAAAATGGGTGGATTTTCCACGGCGAACTGTTAAATAACCAGATGGTACTAAGCATCATTGGAATGGTTACCATCATTGGAGCCTGTTCTAATCTTAGAATGCCATCAATTTTCTACTAACCAGCGAAACATTCGAACTGTTGGCATCTAAGATTCACCACTTGGGAAATGGATGAAAATGGCCCATAGAAATAGATGGTTTACCAGACGTTTGCAGGGTATCTGAGCTTAGCAGGCTTAGCAAGTTTACTTTGGTGAATTCAATTCACATCCCTATGTTTCATTGAGTGAAGGAACCCAGATCAGCCATGTTTTGCGGGCAAGCCGTGGTTGGGTATTTTAGTGCTTCACTTGCTGTTGCCATAGATTGGACCCAGCTCAGTGCATCACAAGAAAATCTTGCTACTCAGCCTTCAGAATAGGCAAATTTCTCAAGTGATTGATGTTTGCAGCAAGAGAGATGGCGAACAAAAAATGCTACTCAGCAATTTAAGAGATGTTTTAAGTGAAGATAAGATGTCTTAAGAAGTATATAGAAGTATGCTACCCAGCCAAGAACAGTTATATCTGATCTCCAGGATCCGTCATTTTTTGAGACGAAGCCCGGTGCACGCTTGCAGCATCGCATGACTTCTTGAAGCGTCGTGAACGTCTCCTTTTTTGCAGACGACACCCCGCTTCCCCTGCAAGGAGAAATTGCCGTTGGCTTTGTCGAGAAATGGGGTCCACCCCTAGACATATATATATATATATGTAATGTATGTATGTGTATACAAATCATATACAAATCATATACATATATATATATACTACATATATATATATACTACATATATATATACACTACATATATATATATATACTACATATATATACTACATATATATAATATATACATACATATAATATATACACATTATGATATCGAAAAATGCCCTTCATACAGTTTACATATATATATATACTGTATATACATATAATAGCTATGTAGCAAACCATGAAACATTGCGGTAATCTAATGTGGCTGGGAAATCCCCGAACTCAATGAAGGTTTCTAGCTGGGAAAATCATCTTATAAATGTTTGAAGGTTCAATTACCAGAGGGTACAGAATGGTGCCCCCCAGTTATGTTTGTTGGCTTATAAACCCATATAAACCCCATGACTGCTATAGTTATATCTACCATAAACCATAGAGTTCAGCCGCTTGTAACCTCTCCTTTTGCATTAATGAAAACGCCGGAAAAGCCTCTGAGCTGCCTGGTGGAGAATTGGCAGGTGAGGTGCAGCAGTGTGTGTCACATTGATGAAATCTGGGAGATGACTGGAGATTTCATCCATTGAATCTTGGTAAATTTCATCACGATCGAAGCCTGTTCTCCCGAAGCCTGGTTCATCATGGTTTAGATATAGGGAATCATCCCAAAATGGCCCAAGATTTCGGGTTAGTGAATAATCTTACTGGTGCTAAACGCAGGGAATGTTCGGGAATGATCCATAATCACTAGTAATCCTCCCAGCAACCCCCAGCAACCCATCCATTCCCTACTTACTAAGCACCAGTAATCCATTGTTGTAGATTTAATCCATAACTAGGTCAACTGGACGGGGAAATGATCCTGAAGAATCTGGATCGCAATTTCAATATCTACAAATCACGGTAAGAAGATATGTTTTGGAAGGGTATCTAGGGTTGGCAATGATCATGGGATATTCATGGGAAAATGATGATTCCTCTTTCTTTTTCATAGGTATTCAAGTGTCAACAATGGTCATTCAAGCAGATTTACTCAACACGGTGGGAGTGTGATAGATTGTGCAGCCTTTGGTGTCATCAAACATAGCTGAGTCGGAAAATCCACTACAATTTAAAGTTCGAATAGGAAAGGCATCCATAAATGGAGGATTCTCCAGCAAGCCATGTTGATTACCCCAGGGTAAATAAGAAACTCGGTAAACTCATTGTTTAATGGTTGGGTTGGTTTATTGCCAGCCAGACATTCAGGATGATGTCAGATCCCCCTTGAAAATATGATTACCCTTTGGTAATCAAACATGGCAATGGAAAATCCATTATTTATAGATATTTACAGGATGGTGCCCCCCAGTTCATTAAGCATAGTTATCTATAGTTATATCTACCATAAACCATAGTTGAGCCACTTATAAACCAACTTAGCTATCTTGGGGGTCCCATCCTGTGTAGATTATGTTCATTTATTTTCCCATTAAAACCTCCATTTTTTTAAGGGGATTTCCTATTGCCAAGGGTATTGATCAAG
>CAMXCT020006652.1:308541-361041 GCA_947184155.2 Cladocopium goreaui | reverse complement strand
ATCTTATCTATCATTTTTATTTTATCTATCTTATCTATCGTATCGATCTTATCTATCTTATCTTTCTTATCTATCTTTTGTTTTAATATATATCTGATATATATCATCTATCTTTTCTATTTTATCTTTCTTATCTATCTTATCTTTCTTATCTATCTTTTGTTTTAATATATATCTGATATATATCATCTATCTTTTCTATTTTATCTTTCTTATCTATCGTATCTATCTTATCTATCGTATCTATCTTATCTATATTATCTATCTTTACTATCGTATTTGTCTTATCTATCGTATCTATCGTATTTATCTTTTCTATATTTTCTATATTTTATATATTTTATGTATTATCTATTGTATAGATCTTTTCTATATTTTCTGACCTTTCTATCTTATCTATTTGATCTATCTTATCTATCTTATCTTTTTGATCTATCATATCTATCTTATCTATCATATCTATCTTATCTATCTTATCTATCTAATCTACCTAATGGATCTAATCTATCTAATCGATCTTATCTATCTTATCTACCTTATCTATATGTTTCTACCTTATCTACCTTATCTGTCTTATCTATCTTGTCTATATTACTTATCTTATCTATCCTATCCATCCTATCTACCTATCTATTCTTTCTATCCTAGCTATCTTATCTTATCTATCTTATCTATCTTGTCTATCTTATCTATCCTATCTATCTAATCTATCTAATCTAATCTTATCCAATCTGATCTAATTCAATCTAATCTAATCTAATTTAATTTAATCTAATCCAATCTGATCGGATCTGATCTGATCTGATCGGATCTATCTATCTATCTTGCTAATAGTCGAAGCTGGAAAGTAGATGTTGCCAGGTTACCATCAAGAATGTCATGACTCTCCATTGCCATGTTGTAGGCCTGCGACGTACGTTGAGTTTATGGTGAAATTTCATGACAGGCGACCTATACATTGGGTTTATATGGCTTTCTGGTGGTGAAACAACAATCTAGTCGAGGTTATACCCTCTGGTAATTTAACGGTTCGCTATTGAAAATGGCCCAGTCGAAATAGTGATTTTTCCCATCAAAAATGGGTGGATCTTTCGCTATTGTTAACGTTTACCAGAGGTTATAATCCAACAACATGAATTTGGGATCACATCACCATCCATAGGCCACTGGAAACATCATGAAGTGGATGTTCTTTCTGACGGGGGTGGGTATCTTAATTCGTGGACCCCCGGTCTTCACCATGGTTGTTAAGCAACACTAACTCATGCTTGAAAACTCAGGAAAACTCCATATATCAATATCCGATTGTTCAGCAATAATCATTATAATCATTATATCACCACTATTGAACTTTATTCACCATCCATACAATAAATCGAGCGAAACAGACTCCAGTGCGAAACTGAGATACTCAGCAATCTACAGTGGTGATCTCTGAAACAGGAACAAACAAAAGGCGTGACACAGCTCCTGATTTGATGTGCATCCCATGTAGTAAGTGGCTACAAACCATGTATGCCTTTATTTACACATACATAATCATACATGATCATACATGATCATACATGATCATACATGATCATACATGATCATACATGATCATACATGTATGATCATGCGTGTACATGCAAAATTACATATATACATATATACAGATATACATATATACATATCTTCATATATACATATATACATATATACATATATATACATATATATACATATATATACTTACATACATACATACATACATACATGTATACATGTATACATGTATACTTATATAGACATGTACATATATATATATATATATATACATTTGGGTACAAGTCAAATTATAAGGTCCGGAACAAGGTCCGGGACCACCCCCGTTCCATACCCCCGTTTCATACCCCCGTTCCATACCTGTTTGAATGATCCGTTCCATACCTCTTCTGCATACCTCTGATCCATACGTCATGACACATACATATATATATATACATACATACATATGTATATATATATTTACATTATATATATACACATTTAATATACATACATTTATGTATGTATAAACATATATGTATATACATATGTGTATATATAATATACATATATATATATACATATGTGTATATATACATTTTTTGTATACACATGTATATATATATACATGTATATGCATATATATATATATTTATGTACATATATATATGTATACATATATATACATAGATATGTACACACGCACATATATATGTATATCTAATTATATCTATTTATTTGAACATTGCAATCTTATTCAACATGTGTATGCACCTACATGAGCGCACATACATAAGTACATACATGCAAGAATTTGTTTCCTATTCCCAAGGCCTGTGATTGTGTTGGCAAGTCTGTGCTATACTTGCAGATGCTACCTACTCTGTTGTGTGTTGGTAGGGATGTGCTTGGCTGCTGCTGCCAGCTGGCAGTCTAAGAACACATAGACTGCTCCTAAGCCATCCTGGTTATGGGAGCCTAGAGTCTTGCTACGCGGGGACACATTCTACCCCATGGGGACCTCTGAGTTTTAAGGGTAGGAGGTGGGACCTGCGTGACAGGTCTGAAGCTGAGTGGACAGCTTCACATGGTAGCCAGTGGGTGACGCTGGCTACCGGTTGTGTCCTAGCTAGTGCACTAGCCATCCAAGGCAAACCTGCGTTGAACAGGTGTACAATAAGGATGTCGTGCAGATGAGAACGGCAGCTAGCATGAGTAGCTTCAACATGCAAATCGGTGAGATGTATTTGACAGTTCTAGGTTTCCATATATATATATGTACATATGTGCATTTATTTTTTTGTTTGTTTATTTATTTATTGCTTATTTAATTTTTTCTTTGCTTATTTATTTGTTTATTTATGTATAGCCTATATTTCATCACATTCCAAAGGTCCGGAACAAGACCAGTTACGAAGCCCCTTCCGTCCATACGTCTGGAACACCGCGGAAAGTTCCATACACAGTTTTGATTCACTGCCATATATATATGTACATATATATACACTATATACACTATATACACTCTATACACTCTATACATATACATGGTACTACATATATATACATCACGTCGTAATTTGTAACATCATGTGGTAGAACATCCTGGCTGACTTGATAAAACTGGATGACCAATGTTCCATTAATGAATGGGAAAACACCTGTTTTAATGGTTATATTATTCTGGAATTTTTGAGTGGGATACATGATGGATGGGAGATACATATATATATATATATGGATGGGAGATACATATACATATATACATATATACATATATATATAGATTTATATATTATATATATATAATATTTTTTATATAATAGTTTATTTTTTGTTTTTCTATATACTATAGATATTTTGATAATTTATATGTATTTATATATTAGTATAATATATATATATGTATATTTAGTAAAATATATTTATATATATATAGATAGATATTATATATATAATGATATAATATATATATATATTATCATATAATATATTGATATATATATATATATGATATGTACCATTTTACGGAATAATCATGGGATGCTCAATGATGTAGGGGTTTCCTAAAATGGGGGGTTACCCCCAAAATTATCCATTTAAATAGGATGTTCCACTATAACCCATCCATTTTTGGGTCTCCCCATTTATGGAAACCCCCATAATTACCTTTTTTCATTGGGGTACGCGATTTCAGGCCCCAAGTCTAGCTGAGCCTCCCCAACCCTGACAGATGGTGGAGTTGGATCATGGTCCCATGGTTACCGTAGATGGATGGAGAAGGACATGTTCAATGGGAATTCCAGGATCCTAAAATGAAGGTACGTTAGTACCGTATAACGGCATGTTTTCTGGGGATATTCAATGAAATTTAGGCCTGAAATATAGGCCTTAAATATATATGGTAGATGCCTCTAATTCATGTTCCTGAAATGGCCATGGATATTTTGATTTACCCATATTCATGTTTAACTGTTTTCCTGTCAACAGATGGCTCAAGACGTTAGTTACAGGCTGCGGGACTCTGACAATTGACAGTTTCGCAAGGCTTGCTCTGAGATACCGGGATGCACCGAAAAAAAATCGGTCTATCAATAGACAACCCAGCATCAATCAGGCGGCATCAATCAGGTGAGTGATTTACTTCAATGATCACGCAATCCCGAATATACCCCATATACTCCATATACTCCATATACTCCATATCACCATTATTGTTGGTATTCTCCCTTGAACTAGATACACCAATAAGATATGACGAAATATTACATCCCGTAAAGTTCACTGTAGTTGGAATCGCATAGTTATAGTCACAATAGATTTTGCAGGATAGTAATACGGAGTATACTATTACTTCTAAATAGGTTTAGCTATTACTTACTTGATAATTCACGTATTATAAACCATAATCTTTGCTACGTGTAACCCATCTCCAATTTTTCTGCAACAAGCAATGCTATGGATTGTGGTTTTTTAGAAGCACTATAGTAAGCTTAATGTGGTTTAGTAAAATACAAAAAGTATTATAAGAATTTGCCATGCGTTTTTTTGTTACAGTATGTTTTGTTTCAACACTCAATCATATGACTAAAAGCCATACTAGAACTATAGAACTTATAGAACTACCTTTTTTTGAACTTCTACTACTACAAAAGCCATCTATAAAAAGCCATGTTTAAAACGTTCCGACTGGGCGTCACCGCACGGGACTTGCGCCATGGTGGCCATCTCGTCGAAGCCCAGGCCGATGATAGATATTGTTTGATGTTCTATAGATAGCTAATGTCTATAATCTATCATAGTTAGATTATCTTTTTTAGATACCATGATAGATATGCTTTAACGGTTTTTAACATTTAAATATCATAAATAGATCATCTCAAAATATCTATACTATTCACTACCTACCATTAAGTATCTACAATTCATATTGGCCATCTTTTGATGGTATCTATAAATAACAAAAAGTGGGATATAGATAGTTGATATAGATAGTTAATATAGATAGTTAATAGATGATATACATATACAATGTAAACATGAAATAGTTGATCGAAGGAAATTTAGAAGTCCAACTTCCAACAACATGGACAGATGTAGCAACAGTGGGGAGAGCAGTCCGAGAAGAGAAAGGAAGAGAAAAGATCAGAGACGAGAAAGGCAGAAGCAAGAAGATCA
The DNA here is from genome assembly GCA_947184155.2 of Cladocopium goreaui. NCBI lineage: Eukaryota > Dinophyceae > Suessiales > Symbiodiniaceae > Cladocopium > Cladocopium goreaui. The sequence goes on along the minus strand of CAMXCT020006652.1, from coordinate 355,836 downwards.
AGGTGCGCGAAAAGGTCAAATGTTTCATTGGTAAAAAAAATCCACAGTGCTCCACATATGTTCTGATTATTTAAATACCGTTAAACACCCGAAATTAGATCAGATTAGTATAATCACTAATCACTAATCAACCAATGATGAATTTCCAATCCCTATGACAGTCATTATGACTGAATTCCCCAAACTTCCCCGAAGCTGTCGCGAGAATCGAATACCGTGGCAGGTATTCGCTCTCACAGTTCAGCGTGCAGAGTTCCCTCGGAGCAGGAGCATTTGGGCAAGTCCAGAGGCTAAGCTCAAGGATTTTGCCAGGGAATCCCGCGTGAAAAATGGATTCCCCAATAGCTGGTGAAAAATATGGAGACATATATGGAAAAATAGTGATCCCCATTTAAGGGGGTTTGCATAGTCATGTGGCTACCGCAATAGCCCAATAGCATCCAATAGCTGGTATTATCATGCAAAAAGATGGACAAATCCCAAAGAAATGTCCACTATGTCCCATATCCCCACTATATCCCCACTATATCCCCAATGGGAAATCCCAAACAAAAATGGAATAACTGGGGGATTGCAATGATAACTGGGGGACCTCGGAGATACCATGGGATGGGCCTTACGTAAACTCGCCGTAAGTTTCACGAGTTTCGGTCATGACCGACTGCATTTTTTGGGGTACCATCATTTTAGGAAAACCTCCATATTTATGTACAAGTATATATACGTATACATATATATAGGATATTATATACGTATATATATATAGGTATAGGATCTATATATATGTATATACATACATACAACTAATTATATACACACATGACCAACTTAATGGACATCAACTATCGCAAAGAACACATGATGATGTTTTACGACACAAAATCATCAATCCATTATGGATTTACACAGCCATTATTCCCAGTATGGGATGCATGGGAAAAAACACACAAAAACCATGGTATACCATGTTTTGACCATGGCACACATAGAAAACATATCAAGATTTGGTGCTCAAGCATCTCAAAACATGGTGATTGGACCAACATGACGATCATTCTGATGCAAAAAACATGAAAAACATGCAGCACTAAGATTTTTTCTGCCATCCACGGCTCATATTCAGCACCCCTAAGATGTTTTCAAATATGTGCAAGTCCGCATTAAACCATGATTTCTGAGAGGGGGTTCATTTCAGATGATATTAAAGATGGATGAAGCCACAGAAACCATGGGATTTAACAGCTATAGAGAGGGGATTTGAAAAGGAGATGATGCAGAAGGATTGCAACCAAAACGGCAGCGGGAGGAGTGCAATTTTCACAACGAAATAACAATTGTTGACCCAGCAAATCGGCGATATTAGCAGTACAGGATGAGTAATTGACCGCATTCCTGGTCTTATCTAGCAGAATATGAGGCTTTAACCATTCAACGGGAATGGGATCCTCCGCCGGACGTGGTGATATCAATGCAGCCCACATTGAATGGTTCCAAATCCTTCAAGTCATTACATTTAATCCCGGTTTCTGAATCGTGATTTTGGGTGGATTCTGAAAAATCCCCGAGCTACAAAAACTCATCATCAACCTTCAGGAAAAACAGAAACCAGCTGAGGAAATGTGTGGACACCAAGACTGGAGAGGTCTTTGCGATGAAGATCATTGAAAAGGCCACAAGTCTAGGTCCATTTCTGGCATATCAACATCAATGGATTGGTTTATGGGAAAAATTTAAGCGGAACACCCCATGATCTTCCATGGGAAAATCGATGGTTTCCGGTTTCGATTTTCCCGCAAAAACCAATCCATTGACAACAGCTACTGCTTGCTGCTTTCAATGCGGTTGAATAGAAAAAAACAAAAACCATCCCCAGAATAACTATGATATAAATACGTGGGATCAAAACCAAAACCGTCGTCATATTGTGAGGTTTATGGCATTTTATGTGGCATTTTATGGCATTGGTTTGCCCCTCATTATATGTTTGGTCAAGCATAGAAATGGGATGATGATCACAATTCACGAACTCTTTTTTTTGTTCGGATGCGGAATTCAATCACCGGGTGGGGCTCACAATTACTAGCCAAACTAGCCGCAGAAAGAGGATGGCTACCCGTGCTGGTCATCAAACATAGAAATGATAGAAATGGAGAATCCCCTTTTTCAACCCAGTAGTCAATGGATTGGTTTAAGGGAAAACCTACAGGAAACCATAGATTTTCCCATGGAAGATCATGGGGCTTTCCGGTGATTTTTTTTGTCCATAAACCAATCCATTGAAGTAGAGGTTTCAACGGGAAAAATCATCAATGGTGGACTTTTCATTGAAGCTACCCTCTGGTAATTTAACATAGCTATTGAAAATTGCCATTTATAGTGGATTTTCCCATTAAAAATGGTGATTTTCCATAGCTATGTTAAATTACCAGAGGGTAATGCGTGAATTTCTCGTTCACTTTTTTTGGGGTAAATCATTAGGATCTCACGAAATTCTCCCGAAGACATATGGAATGATGGGACTTGGATTCGCGAAATTATCCCATCAGTAATTTAACATAGACTAGAGGATAATGATAGGATAGTGTGATGGTGATAATTATTGGATTCTCTAACTATAATGATTCATTAACTGTTATAGAGCTTCATTTCAGGTGAGCGATTTTTGTTTTACTCTCCTGTAAATTTTCACATAGACTCTGCCATGAGTCCGGGGCTTGGAAGATGAGTGAAACCACAAAAAATATCTAAAAATGGCCTATTTTCAGGGTCGAACTGTTAACTTACCAGAGGGTGATTTACCCAGAACAAAGACTACCATCTGGTTACTTAACAGTTCGCCATGGAAAATCCACCAATTTTATAAAAAGTTCGGTAAACCATCTATTTCGATTAGGGCCATCGAAAAACCATGGCGAACTGTTGGCGAACTGTTAGTCATAACCAGATGGTATATCCCATTAATATCCCATTGAATCACTATAAAATCCCATTAAATCACTATAAAATCCCATTAAATCACTATAAAATCCCATTAAATCACTATAAAATCCCATTAAATCACTATAAAATCCCATTAAATCACTATAAAATCCCATTGAATCACTATAAAATCCCATTAAATCACTTGAAAACATGATGGCCGTGGCATGATTGGACCAGGGTTCCCTGAGGATTTCCGGCACCAGCCGTGGGATGAGTTTTAGGTCGTTTACCACAAGGTGGTGCCGGTGGTGCCCCCAAAGGTGATGTTTGTTGGTTTTAAACCCCATGAATACTAGTTGGATATATCACCATATATCACCTATAAACCATAGTGACATTGGAGTTATAAACCAACATTAACTAGTTCGATATATCACCAACAAAAACCATAGTGACATTGGAGTTATTTGCACCAACTGAACACTATCGACTGGGGGCACCACCATCATGAATCATAACGAGCGTTTTTTCGGGCAAAGTCACACGAGCGATCCCATGGTCGAACGGGACAACGATGACTTTTGATGAGCCGAAAAAGTCCATGGCTGCAACGACTTCAGAGATGTTCACCCTGCTGCCCTGCTTGTATTGCCTTGAGAAATCAGTTCCAGTTCGGTGTGATTTGACATGATTTGACCACAGACCTCTGAAATAAACTTGAAAAAAGTGCTTCAGTGATGGATTGCCTGCAACCCGCGAGGCCAAAGTTACCCAATTGCAGATGGAAGAACAAGTGAAACGTGACTCAGCTGGGCCCACGCTGTGGGGGGTCAAGGAAACTTGAGGATTGGGATTATCATGAGTGTTTTCTTGTCAACTTCCCCGCATAGAAAATGGACATCAAAGCCCTCACATCGCGACGGAATGACGACGGAATGGTGTTAATTGATCGGAATGGTAGTTCTGGCCAACTATCCCCAAGGTCAATGATTTCAAGTGAATTGTGAATAATTGTCACCACTTACCCAGAATTCTAATCTGAATTCTTGCATTCAACATCATTCAACCTGGCTAAAAACTGCATTTTTGGAGGGTCATCATGAATTTTTAACACCAAATGAACATTAAAACCATCGAGGCGTGACTTTTCTCCGCAAAGCCCAAACGCTCCAAAAGCTTCAGACTTGCCGAGGCGAGGTACTCACACAGCTCATGGTGAAACATGAGAATTTGGTGAAACTGCACTACTACTTCGAATCTCCGCCCTTGGGGGGTATGGGATGAGTCGCCATTGCAGACTTCGTTGGAGAAGTTCGAAAAAGGCCTTCTTGTTGCTACATATGTAGATATATTATATATATATGCAACTATACAATTATACAAATCATATATTAATATATATATATATCTACATTGCAATATATATATATTTATACACATATATTAGATGTTACAATTCATAGATATATAAAGTGGCATTTAAACGGGAATATACATTTATATATTATATACACACATCCATCTATCAACTAGTTTCCACCATGTTTGGGGGAATGTACTGTACCCAAGCAGAGATCATCCATCAGAAAAATGGTGCAAAACATCAGAGAACCATGCGAACATTGAGAGTTCACCGCGAAAATTCAGGGGATTTTATAGGAATACGATGGGATATAGCGATCACCAATAGTGTTTTTTTACATCGTTTAACCAAGAATAATGGCTGGTTGGTGGTTTGGAACATGGTTTTTATTTTTCCATATATTGGGAATAATACTCCCTTTCATATTTTCCAGAGGGGTTGAAACCACCAACCAGAATTTAATGGTGAATTAAGTGAAAATATCGCTGAACTAAAGAATTGAATATGTTAATTCCATTAATACTTATTTAACACTATAAAGCTGATTTGATAACTCACTACTACGTTGATGCAAATCGCTCGCCTACCGTTTGGCTTCTGGATATGTTTCCATGATTCTATGATACAACTCATGTTCATGGCGTGAATCTAAAGATCCATTAAGATCCATAGTCAACGTGTACCTGAACTTCACAGTTCAATGTGTTTTACCCTCTGGTAATTAAACAGTTCTCTATTGAACATGACCATCTTTGTTGATTTTCCCATAAAAAATGGCTGGATTTTCCACAGCCATGTTACCCTCCGGTAAACTCACATAGCTATTGAAGCCATGGCCATAGAAATAGTGGTTTTTCCCATGAAAATTGGGTGGATTTTCCCCATGTAAACGTTTACCAGGCCGGGTATATCCATGTATATCCCAAGATCACAGATCGGGGACTGAGATAACCCGACCGAAGGAAGACAGTTGTCGAATTTACTGCTTATTGGAATTTGCAGATCAAGGACAGGTCAGATTGGAGGAAAGTAAGTTACGGAATACCCAATGATTTGGATTGGGAATTCGAATTTTTGCTTGGAAAAAGAGTTTCAAAGATGTTTCAATGCTAAAAATTTCATGCTGATATCATCTGACAGGTCCACCTGTTTTCATGGGGTTTATTTCCTGGTGGTTGATACCGAACCGGGCAGAACGTTTGAATGACTCAACTTCAAATGACACGTTATTGATTTTTTACCACTGGGGATGCAGGGACGCAGTGGATTAATGTTGTTTTTGTAAACCAACGTGCTATTTGTTTTACTTAAGCTAATATGGGATCATAAGAAGCGTGGAGTTAGGCTGGCTGGAAATCCACCATAAATGTTCACTATTCGGAATTTTGGTCAAAGTACTACCATTTGGTTATTTAATATAGCCATGGAAAATCACCATTTTTAATAGGTAAACCATCTATAACTGGGCCATCCATGGCTATGTTAGTCATAAGCAGAGGATAAAGTGATACGGTGACATACCACTTCTGGGTCGGAGAGTCGATCCGTCGATCCTTCACATTGTTGGTCTCAGATCGACTTTCTTTCAAGGCAAAAAACGATGGAAAATCACCATGCTTAATGGGAAAAACATCTATTTCGACTGGGCCATTTTCAATAGCAAACCGTTAGTCATTACCCGAGGGTAACGTATCTTAACCCCCCTCATCGCCCATCGAAGCTACGGGATCCAGAAGGATAAACAGCACTTCGAGTGACACCGCAGGACCACTCTTCAACTACCTGCAATTGGTGGGAATGGTGAAAGCTCCTCGCGCCTGCGCGTTCTTCTTTGATGCCACCAATGGCATCTCCTATTTGCATCACTTGTACATAGCCGCTCGGGGCGAAGCCATGGGCGGGACTGGAAATTCATTCAAAAGGGATTCTGATTCTGATCCACCAACTATATGTGTTAAAAGCATACGTTAATATATGTTATAACTGGAATGTGTTGAGTTTCTTCGGCCCCACTTTCTCCTCAGTTTGTTCGCTACTGGTCGCTACTAATTAGTCAGATTAGTCAGATAGACACGTAGATTGAGACTGATTACTGTTTGGGGATCTGTTGGTGCATGATTAGTCTGCGGGCTATCATCCCAACTGACGAACTCCATCATTTTTCAGAGGGGTAGGTATACCACGAACCAGGATTCATTGATGGTAAATTCCCATGAAATATCATACCCTATGGATCCAAATGCCTTCTGAGGGAGTGTTTTGGGTATGATTTAGGTGGCCAAGTACCTTCCTGGAAAGTTGTTGGATGCATAGTGAATTATAGTAATGTTCACATCTCATACATTCATCTCATTTGAAGTTATACTTGGGTATGTAGACTTAGTTAGTGGAAAATAACTAATAATTTGTATAATTAACCATATTATACCCCAGTATATCCCTAGTTAGATATGGAATATGTTCAGTCATAAATGGCTACTTCCCCTATCTGAAACGCACATCCGAGTGAATCATCAGGGCTTCAAGGAAAACTTCCAATGAGGCTCTCGATACAAAAAAAAAAGTGCTGGTGAAACCCAAAAAGATCTCTTAAGGCAATATATATATATATATAATTATATATATATATGTATGTATATGACTTTGTCACAACACCTCTTGGAGTGAATTACATACCCAAATTTCAACTTGCCGAATCCGTTTAGATTCAGGTCGGCGAATCCACATGATTCACTTGCACCACCACATAGCCTTTGTTGAATTGTGTGCGGATGTTTTCGTCTTCCCGTTCGAAGCGCCGAACTCTTCTTTTTTTTTTCAACTGCGGTTGTTTTTGCCAACCCGGACATGTTGGTAAGCTTCCTCATGTTCTTCTCTGAAACCCCAACCTTGGATGGGTACTTTAATCTGTTAGTTGTTTGCTACAAACACTTTTGGGCGGGACTACCAAAGATTGACCAGCACAACTCAGTAGCTTCGCTCGTACTGTGGTGGCCTAGGCAAGCACTGAATGTCCTTACAATTCTCCCTGTAACATGTCAATGTGGCGAAACAACGTAGCTCCATTGACCTGGAGCGTCGCTAGCATTTTCGAGTGTTGTCCCCGTGCCGCCTCGCCCATGCGACACCTTGCAGTGACTGGCTCCTGGATCCTGTGCACCCGGCTGTCAGCCACAGCATGAAGCAGTGGGGATACAGATACAACAAGCGGGAGGTAAGGTGACTGAGCAATCCCATGTCTGTCTGTCAATAGTGTATATCAAATAGTAATAGAGTATATTATGCTACTAATAGTGTCACAAAGATTAACCAGTCTGTAAGTGGCTTTGTCAATTTTTGTTTATAGCTTGGCTAATCTCGGCCCCTGCTTAGAAAAAGCACCAAGTCATGATCCTTCTTTTTAGTTGCAAAAAGCCAATTTCTGTGCTAACGAAGCAAAATTCTACATCGGAATCATACAGGTGTGTATATATATATGGGTAAATTATAACGACCTCACTGCGACCTCACTGGAATCATGGTTAGTACGGGGAATCTTCACAATATAGCCTTCCAGGTGTGTGAAATATTGTAATTTACCCATATATATCTATAGTTGATTATAGTTGTATGATAAACATCAAACGCGCATAATACTGCAGATATTTACCCGATCTCATTCACCATGTTTTCATTTTCCATAACCGGCCACGACCACCACAGACGCTACCCTACCGACTTCCTGTGGCTTCGGGAATGAGGGAATGATCCATACAAGGTGGTGCCCCCCCCCACTTATAGGTTTATAAACCATAGTAAGTATAGATATATTTACCATAAACCATAGTTTTTGGAGTTATAAACCAACTTAGCTAACTATGAGGCACCACATTGTAATAACTATCAATAATCAATCCCATTCCCATCCATTCCCAGAAGGGATGGCCCCCCCGTTCGATAGCATGCAGTGGAGATATGTTGAGATGTGCTTGTGGTTGAATTCTATGCTGAAAATTGTAGATATATGTAGATATAACATGATATTGAACTATACTTTTCATGGGGTTTATAAACATGCACATCACTGGGGGGGCACCATCATGTGGTACCTGATGTTTTAATAAGAAATCCCTGAAATTCGAATATCTATCATGTAATATCCAACCATTTAATGATGTCCAATTTTTGAAAATGATAGTATCATGTAATTATCCTTGATACCATCCAAAATTCATCATCTATCATCAATCATCCCAATCATTAAAAGTTTACCATCATCTACTTTCCCAGCATGGCCTTATCTCAATGGCCATTTCAGGATCCTAGATTGGAGGTACCTACCATATATAAGGCCTATATTTCAGGCCTAAATTTCAGGGAATATCCCCACAAAATATGGCCTTTTTTTGGACCTCGCGGCGAGGCCCACCGTGATGTGAAGCCCGAGAACCTTCTGCTCTTTGGTGACGAGCTGCTGGCGAAGCTGGGCGACTTCGGATGGTGCGCCGATTGGTCGCAGTCCACGCGCCGCACCTTCTGCGGCACGCTGGACTATGCGGCGCCCGAAATGGTAGGCCGGTGACGGCCAACCGGGAATTGGAGCGACTCAACCTATGAACAAAATATCAATATATATACATATGTATATATATAATTATAATTATAGTGTAGACTAATAGAAGCATATATATCTATAAGTTCGATATACAAAAATATGTAGTGTATACTACAACATATTAAACAGACTTTAAGCATAATAATATATGCATATTCATATGATAGAACTATATTGTATACAATTTCCACACACATATGATGGGGAATGAACCCCACGGCACACTCTGCAGATTTCTGGATATCGAGGCTACCGAGGTCCGAATGAATGGCATAGTGGCATAGCGCACAATCCAACGTATCATCGTGTCCAGCCCCTCTTGGCCGAATGATGACCCCTTGGAATGACACAACATACAGATACATACAGTATGGAAAGATATGTCCATCATATTTTCCGTACATGTCCATCAATGGGAATAGTATTTAACCACGGGTAAAAATATGTAATAACATGTAATAACATGTAATAACATGTAATAACATGTAATAATATGTAATAACATGTAATAACATGTAATAACATGTAATAACATGTAATAACATATAACATGTAATAACATGTAATAACATGTAAAAATCATGAAGTAACAATTTTATACAATGCAGGTAACACAATAATAAAACATCCCCCAATCATCACCATAAATAGGTTGTATAAACTATTCCCAAATGGGTGGTTTATGGCACTGTTTGAACCACATTACTGTATTTTCCCATTGATGGACATAAATTATTCTTTTTATATTTGTATATACATTAGTAATTCCTGGTTATTTCTAATGATTGCAATATCCATGTAATAACCATTCATTAGCCATTAACATTCATGAACACCCACTCTTCGAGTCGGCTTGGAGGTGGCGAAGATCATGATCAGCGGGTGGATCTTTGGGCACTTGGACGCTCGGTGTCTCTAAGATTGGAAATTATTCATGGGATGATACATGGGATATATAGATGGCGGTTTCCATAAATGGCGGTACCCCAAAATGAATGTTGTTTTTCATGGAAAATCCATTTATAAATGGATGATTTAGGGGTACCCCCATTTCAGGAAACCTCCATATATATATATAAATACGTATATATATATATATACATAATTATATATATGGATATCTCATATGTTTAAGAACTGGGTCAACCGACTTGGAAACGAACGCTCGTACAACTTAATGATTTTTTTGCGATGTCAATGGTAAAATGAGGCCATTCACCAGCTAAACATTTTTTGGGGGGGGGCCGGTATCTAAGTTTCACCCTGGTATGGTGGAAAGAATATCCTATCAATATTTGAAAACCTTGAATAGGTGGATATTCAATAGATAGGATATTGCAATAGATAGGATATTCAATATCGTATGGTGGAAAGGATAACATATTGCAATATTTGAAAAGTTTAACTGACTCGTTTTTTTGGGGGGGGGGGGCGGATATAGCCATTGGAAATGGTGATTAATAATGATCAATAGCGTATTTCACCACCAAAAAAGGGGATTTAGCACCGTGATGATTTAGCCAATCCTTTGGTAAATTCAATGACAATTCCACATTTCTGGTGGAATGGAGAATGATGTATGGCATCGGGTGGAAGCCACATTGGAATATTCAAAGATGTTTTTTCCCGAATGCGTAGCAAGGGTTCCCGTTTCACTCTGGGGGTCTGGGGGTTGAGGGTGTGTTCGCTCGACGTTGCGTTCACGGTCGCAACCGTCCGCAACCGTCCGCAACCGTTCGCGTGAGGACCGTATGGCCGTGCCTATGGGAAGTTCTGCAGAGGTGGTAATTTTTGGAGGTTTCAGACGTGTCGTTGCTTCGTTTCGCGTGGCAGGCGTGGCACTTCGTGACATTTAGACGTGTTCTGGAACGTGTCGAAAGTCGTTTTGCGTGGCAGGCGCAATACTTTTGCGACGTTTTCCGAAGATGTGTTGCAGTTTTCGTGGCAGGTGCAGCACTTTGGACGTGTCCATCGCCATTTTTCGTGGCAGGCGCAGCACTTTAGACGTGTCATGTTGCGTGTTTTTTGCAAATCGCATTGGCAGGGCTGCGTCAAGTGGCGACAAGGTGCAAATTCCGTGGCAGGCGTGGCATTTTCTGACATGTGCTGAAAATTGACGGAAGCCTCGCACGAAACATCGATTTTGAGGTTGCCAATTTTCACGTTCTAAGGAAAACTCGTAGGAAAACGTCGATTTTGAAGCTACAAAGTGTGAAAATTGGAGGAAGTCTCGCACGAAATGCTCGTTTGTTTGCGCCCACGTGTTTCGTCTCGAGTCTCTGGTTTTCCTGTGGCTTCGCAGTGTCTATGTGGGAAGCCGCAAAACCTCTTCTTTTCGAAGGTTTCCAAGGAAGTTGTCATGTCGTTTTGCGTGGCAGGCGTGGCACTTTGTGACATCCCAACCTGTTTGATGATGTGTCCAAAATGTCAAAATTGGAGGAAGTCTCGTGCGAAAAGCTGGTTTTACTGCATCCACGTGTCTTGTCTCGAGTCGCTGGTTTTCCTGAATGCTCACACGTATGTTAATGGTATAGATGTCAAAACACATGGCTATGCAGTCACGCACAATACCTTTCTGCAATAGTTTATATTTGAACAGTCTTGTAAATACGTATGTTAATGGTACAGATGTCAAAACACATGGCTATGCAGTCACGCACAATACCTTTCTGCAATAGTTTATATTTGAACAGTCTTGTAAATGTTTCCCTAGTTACGAGTCTGCAGTGTGGAATGTAAAGTGTAGAGTGGGGAGTGTAGAGTGTGTAAAGTGTAGAATGCGGAGTGTAAAGTGTAGAGTGTGGCGTATGGAGTGTAAAGTGTGGAGTGGTGGCTAGTTTGTCGGCCATGTTGGCGCTTGACGCTTCTGCCTCTGCCGCCGCATTCGAGAAGCTCCCATAGCCGCACCCGAGCTACGCAACCATGGCACCTCTGAGGAAGCAGGCTGAGACAACGCCGATGCAGGAACAGCGGGAGAAGAAGATACTGAGCCCGTCGCTTCATCGGACGGCGGCTCCGCCGTAGGGCGGTGTTTGCCCTGAAGCATATCACGCAGCGTGGCGTGAAAGTGACTCTCCGCTGCCGCTAGCGCTTGCAAGCGCTCATTGCTGTCAGTCAGCTTCTTCATGGGGTACAAATTGGATACACTCGGCCCATGGCTCTGAGCTCCTCCCTTTCAAAGCACCGTACTTCCAGTCGGTCAAGACGATTTTTTCCTTTTTCATGTCTAGCCGCACACGGCACCTGGAGGACAGCCGCCTGAGGTTTGGCGCCCCAGACACTACTCAGCATTGCTTTGAGCAACAGAAGCAACGTCGGAGCGTTTTCAATTCACACACTTCCAAACTCAAAAACACAAAAAAAGGAGGAAGGCTCGTACGAAATGCTGGTTTTTCTGCATTCACGTGTCTTGTGTCGAGTCGCTGGTTTCCCTGTGGCGTCGCCGTGTCTATGGGGGAAGCTGGAAAACCTCTCCGATTCGAATGTGTCCAAGCAGGTTGTCATGTCGTTTTGCGTGGCAGGCGTGGCACTTTGTGACATTCCAACCTGTTTGATAACGTGTCGAAGATATCAAGCTTGGAGGAAGTCTCGCACGAAATGCTCGTTTGTTTGCGCCCACGTGTTTCGTCTCGAGTCTCTGGTTTTCCTGTGGCTTCGCAGTGTCTATGAGGGAAGCTGCAAAATTTCTCCTTTTCCAAGGTTTCCAAGCAGGTTGTCATGTCGTTTTGCGTGGCAGGCATGGCACTTTGTGACATTCCAACCTGTTTGATAACATGTGGAAAATATCAAAATTGGCGGAAGTCTCGCACGAAATGCTCGTTTTTTTGCACCCACGTGTCTCGTTTCGAGTCTCTGGTTTTCCTGTGGCGTCGCCGTGTCTATGGGGGAAGCTCCGCACTCCACACTCTACACTTTACACTCCACACTTTACACTTTACACTCCTCACCCCACACTACACTCCACACTCCCCACTTTACACTCCACACTCCACACTCTACACTTTCCATTCCACACCTGGCTGAAGAGATGGGATCGCCATTTTATCTTGTTGCATCGACGCATGCGATTCCCAACACATTCGTCTCGCATGGTTTCCATGTCTTGGAAGGCGCTGCTTGCCGCGCGCCACTGCGTTGTGACGCCAGTGCTGCTGTCGCGGAGAGAAAACAGTTCCGGAGCAATAGGTTTGAGCATTGACATTTGCATCTCATATCATTATCGATACTTTAACATCGTTATCTTGGACATACGTGTGAGCATTCGGGTTCGTGGGCTTCATCTTGTTTTTAAAGAACAAGCGCCTTTAGAATCGGTTAGAAGTTTGTTTTCTAGAATAAAGATTTTCAAGATGTTATTTTCTGTTTTTCTAGTGTTTTAGACATGCTACTTTGGGATGTTTTTTTAGAATGCAGAATTGATGGTCTTTCAACAGGTCAAAAAAAATCAAAGCGCCTGTAGACATGACGTGGAACCCGTTGAAAACACATCCACAAGGTGAGGCCCCCGAAGTTACGAAATCGCGAGATGTTGACGCACATCAATTGGTTCAGTAAAGTTATTGTATTTTTTTCGCACGAAATCGATGATTCCCAGTTAATAGTAGGTGATTATTAATGATTTATTAATGATTATAGAAATATTTTTCAATAGCTTATCATGAATGATTATATAAATATATAAGTCGGCTTGATGATGGCTATACTGTATGTATATATATAGCTACTATGTATATGCTACATTTTAATATGTAGTTTTTATGGGGTATAGCAGTATAGCAACTGCTGCAAGGCCTCACCTTGTACCTTGTAGTATCTTGATTTGTGTCATGACAGTCACATGGCTTAGCCTCTGGTGAACTAACAGTTTGCTATGGAAAATCACCATTTTTAATGGGAAAATCCACTATGTCAATGGCCATTTTCAATAGCTTTTTGTATGTTTACCGTGAACTAACATAGCAATGGAAAATGGCTATGTTTAATGGGAAAATCCACGATTTCTATGGCCATTTTCAATTGCAAACTGTTAGTTCACCAGAGGGTAGTTATGTTTAAGTTTTCCAAGTTCTTGGGAGATGGCAATAAAGTGAAGAATGGGAATTTAGGTCAACCAGCTGGGTGGGTAGGGAAGTAATAATGGATGATAATGATAGTTTTAAAGATAGTGATAATGATGTTTTAATGATGTTTCATAATATATAATGGATTGCCTAACTAGATGGGTAGTTTAATCCTATATTTTTAAATAGGAATATCTTCATTTCCCAGCTAAGAAGCTGTCATTTTTTGCAGGGTATCTAAGAGTGGCAATGTTATGTAAATACCCACGATGTGGCTGGATTCAAAATTTTCCACGGCATGGATGCTCACACCCGGCATACGATCGCCGAGTTTATTGCCGCTTGAAGACGTGTCAAATATATATGGTTTGAGCATATCATACATGTATATATGATGGAACATGCGATATATGTATCTATATATATATATATATCCAGATTCTATATCTATATCTCTATTTGTCTATTTACTTGTCTACCTATCTATTCTTCTGTCTATGGATATCCGTTTGTCCATCCACTTATCTATCTGTTTAAATATCAAGTTCTATACGACTTGTATCCTGTGTAAAAAAATATACATATTTCCTCTGTGGATCATATGTTTCGTCTCAGTGGCTCCTTCTCAAGGGGTTGGGTATCCAGGAATGTGGGTATAAAATCCAGGGCTTTTAGGCTTCACGTATATAGAAATCCGCGTCGGTTTCTGCATCATGTGTTTTGGAACTTGAATATGTTTGTCTCGTGTATATATGCCGCAGCCATTTTCATGTTCATTTTCCCGTTTTTTTTCATGCCTCATTCTAAGTCAATTGCAGGTTGTTTCAGGGTCCGAAAAACTAACAATCTAGGTTTCACGACCTGACAGGTTTCAAAAATAGATAAAGTTGATAATGTTCATGTGGCAAGATCTGTGGGAAAACCTTGATGACTTGGAAATGCCTTGGTTGCGGCAAAGCTGGCCATCGCTTGGAAAGTTGCACCTCCAGAGCAGCTTTAGAAATCAACAGACTTAGAGCCAAATTAGAGAAGACCAGGCACAAGCCAGGTTCCAGGAACAATCCTGGAAGGCAGTGTAGAAAGAAAGGATACACCAAAGAAGATAGCCATAGAGTAGCACGCCGCTTGAGACCCACCCCAATGCACAAATTACACTTCCATTCGTGTTCACGTTGACATGAACGTTATTGCCCAACCCCACCCCACTCCATCCCCACCCCAAATGACAGAGACGCATATTGTATTGCGGGTTTCTACATACGTGAATCGTTCTAGTGGAGATTGACGATTCCTCGAGACGTAGGGGGCTATGGCGATGTAGCCAGCCATATGATTCAGGTTTGTCCCGATACGTGGTATAATCATAAAATGGTCATTGTTAATGGGATGAAATGTATCTAATTTCCAGGATGAGAGGATACCATTTTTTCAGACAAAACCAAAAGCTTTGCAGCACATCAAAAATCATCATAAATCCAAGAGGTCATAAAGTTGCCAAGCTCATGGGACCGACTAAGTCTCCATTTTTGGGTTCATGGCATCAATTTCTGATGATAAACTCCCAGGTTTATCAATGTGTTGCTCAAACCATACTTCATGGTACACTAAATTCAGTCACACTCCTATTTGTGGTTAATGTATTATTATGTTCAGTTGGATTATGATTTCTGGTGAATCTAATTCTAAAAATCCAACGGTTGGATGAATTGAATCGGCGGCTTTCGTCCAAAGCTTCAGGAGTTCTTCTTTTTGAGATGCTCTTTGCCCGTGCACCCTTCACAGGAAGGCGCCGTTTTGATTGGTTGGTTGCTGGGGCGCTGTTGACGGTGAGTTTGTTATCATTAACAACTGGAGATTTAAGTTATCATTTATAACCAACAGAAACATGCAGGATGGTGCCCACCAGTTATAAATTTGTTTATAAGCGCCATTAACTCTAGTTATATCTAGCATAAACCATAGTAAACCACAAACATATCTCCGCTCAACTATCTTGGGGGCCCCATCCTGTGGGTATATAACATGATCTAGCTGCATAGCTGATCAATATTCATTTAATGATGACAGAACGGTTAGTCAATGAGAATTCAACCATCAACAAAAGGCAGATTTCCATCAACTGTTATTCAGTGATAAACTCAACAAAATTATGTCATTCTTAAGGGCTCAAGCATTATTTTCATAAGGGGATATTTACATGATGCTTGTCCCTCTTGGTTGATGATAGAATGGTTGGTTGATGGGTATTGAATAGCATCATTTGACCAGCAAAGATCTGAGGATATATCGGCATATAGTTGATAGATGACGGTTGGTTGATGGTTAGTTGATGATTGGTTCAGGGTTTTACCATGGTTATATGTATCCTATATGTATCCTTTATAGATTCGGAATGATCATCAATGAACTGGGAAATCCGTTCAGTAAAGACAGAGGGTTTTGAAAACTGTTCACTTGGGATGCAGGACTAGGGCTATTCTTTTTGGCACCATAGAAATATATTCATTGTAATATGGGATAATAGCCTCCATATGGCAACACCCACGGATATGATATAATCAGTATCGTCACCATTAAATAACCAGTGTAGTCTTATTAAGTCTTATTGTGGGCCCCAAGCATCTTTGATTTGGTAACTATTAGAATTTGCTCAGATATGGGGGTAGTCCTTGTACGTATTATGATACGATATGTATATATATATATACATGGGTTTGTCTGAAAATAGGGGATACCCACAGTAATTCTATACCTATATATGGATTATAAACTACAAATCCTAAGTTGGATGCACATCAAGAGCACCAAGAGCAATACGCAACCTTTACACCAGCCGTTCCAGCGCCCCAGACAGCTTTAAGTTCCAACAGTGGGTTGAAGCAGCAAAAAAATGGTGATTGACATAGTGGGTTTTCCCAGCTAGAAAATGGGTGGATTTTCCATAGTTATGTAAACGTTTACCAGAGGGTGTATATATATATACATATACACATATATATATACAGATAGACCCTCCAAACAGCTCAAGAAAATGGTGGTACTAATACTATGGCAAGACCCTGAGGTTTGCCCGGACTCGCAACGAGTGTCCGGGCATGATGATGATGATGATGATGATGATGATAACCAATATAATCCACATAAACAACATGTATTAAACCCTTATTGACGATCTTCAGTGAATGTAGAAGTTTAACGGGGGGTGGGAGAATTCATATGATATGTATAGTGTGCAAAAAAAAAACTAGTAATTGACGCTATTCTGGGTTTGGGCAAACTTCAGGCTCTATGTGTAATATTTTGAGGAAAAACGCCGCATGTCTATGAGGGTATATATATATATATATGTATATGGAGGTTTCCTAAAATGGTGGTACCCCTGAATCATCCATTTAAATAGAAATCTCGGAGTCCCAGGTATGAACCTGGTGAACCCTCCGGTGTCAACATGGTCGGTCTGCTTCATTTACAATATAGAGCCATTGATAGATGTTTTTCCCCCTAATTTCTAGATGTTTTTTGTCAATTTCTAGATGTTTGTTTTTTTATCCCATTTTGTAGATGATTGTCCCACTATATAATGTTGTTTAAAACAATAATAAACCACCCCATTTTTGATGGTCTATACCACCCATTTATGGTGCTTTTGGGGATGGTGTATTATTGTTTTAACCACATTAAGAGCTTAATGTATAATATGGTTTCCCATATTTGTCCATTGATTTTCCGATGAAAAACCTCTATATATAGTAGGGGATTTCCCAGAACGCTATGTTTGATTACCAGAGGGTACAGGATGGGGCCCAGTGATGTGAACGTTGGTTTAGATTCACCCCATGAATACTATAGTTATCTAGTTCGTTATATCTAGCATAAACCAGACTTAATTCGGCCACTTTTTTTAGGCAACTGAGCTCGCTATCTGAAGGGGGCCCCATCTGTCTTCAGAATCTTGGAACTGTTCAGGTCGCCAAAGGAAAAAATGGAGAACATCTGCGCGTTGAACTACCAGAGTCCTGTCAATACAGAATAGCTCTGGTAAACAATACATAAACATAACATAAACTCTGGGAAAATCAGCATGTTCAAGAGGTATAACGGTATAACTATGGAAAATCACCATAAATCACCATTGTTCAATAGGTAAAATCACGGATTTCGCCATTTTTACCATAGCAAATTTTTTGTTTGCGACGGATAGGGGGCACCGTGATAAGATCCTCATGGGATGATATGGGGGCGTCATGAATTCATGTTGTGGATTATGAACCTGTGGATCTATGGTAAATTGATGTTAGTTTAATGGAATTTGATAGTGATTTATAGTGATTTATATAATGGGATTTATAATAGTGATTCAATGGGATATTAATACTGGTTGGTGGTTTGGAACATGGTTTTTATTTTCCATAATATATGGGATAATCCTTCCCATTGACTAATATTTTTCAGAGGGGTTGAAACCACCAACCAGAATATGTGGATTACCCGGCCTGGTAAACGAACAGTTTGCGAACTTGAAAATGGCCATTGACATAGTGGATTTACCCATTAAAAATTGGTGGATTTTCCATAGCTATGTAAACGTTTACCAGAGGGTATGTTGTGGATTAATGTTGTAAATTATGAACCACGGATCCTTAAGTGTAGTGATGTGATTTCTGGGTCGACTGGTTAGATACGAACGTTCATTCAACTTATTCTTGTGGTATCCAGCTAAAAATGATATTTTGTTGCAGGGATCTAAGATTCACCATAGTTGAGGCCAACCATACTGGGACTCCGGACATGTCTTGCCGAAGAAATTGCCCAATTGAAAACAAATACATGTGAAAAGATGTGAAAAGATGGAAGGGTTGAAAGAACAAGAAAAGAAACGAGGAAGCATAGCTATTCATCAAGCAACAACATACCTTTCAAAACGCTTGGTTTTTTTTAAATAGTGGTGAGGGTTTATGAAACCGTCCCGCGTGGGATTTTTCCTTGCACCATATGAAAATCGGATGCTGGGAGAGTGTGATTTGCTATTTGGGGTACCCCCAATAGCCGGATGGTTTATTTATCTGGGTAAATGACAACGACCTCACTGCGACCTCACTGGAAATCATGGTTTTTGTAGGGGAAATCATCCCCAAATGGCCTTAATTCAGGTTAGTGAAATATTATAATTTACCCAGCCCAGATTTATGTTTATTTCATGGACAATCCTGTTCAAATGGATGATTTAGGGTTACAGGACCCCAATTTTGGGAGACCTCCCTGTTGGTCTCTCAAATTGAACTTGATTTATGTATATCTTAAAAGTTTTACTTGAGATTCTTATTTCCGGAACTGGGGTTAATTTGCTGTATCTCAAGGGGTTGACGGTTCATTTTCTGGAGTCAAGTTGGCATGTTTTTTCCAAAACAGTCCTTTGATCATCCAGATGGGAAATGCATTCCTAGTCAGAAAATCATGAAAAAAAAAACTGGTTTCAATGGATTCAGATTGCGTGCTTCAAAAAGGATGCAGTTCCACTACATATACATATATAATACTGCTTGGTGGTTTGGAACATGTTTTCCCATTCAGTTGGGAATAATCATCCCAACTGACGAAGTCATATTTTTCAGAGGGGTTGAAACCACCACCTCCAGTCATAGTTCTAGGCTGTGCGTCCCAACTTATAGGCTTTCTTTCAAATGGGCGCCATCAAAATCACTCCAGTCCACCCGAAAGTCCCCAACGTGACCCCAATTTCGTTTAGTCGTTCAAAGCCATTCCCACTCTGTTGGGCCTGATTCGAGGTAGACCGCCAGACATCCGGTTGATTCAGGGCGAAAACCCCCCCAAAATCCGCCAATCCCAGTGGATCGTGTTGAGGATTCCGAGCGATCGAGAGGAAGAGGAACTGCATGCACCCGACACCCGGTTAAAGTGCTGGGAACTGGAAAATCATCGGATGAATTCCACGGGTCCATTGCGTTTATGGAGATCAAAACAGATGAAATGAATTGAAATACCCGGCCTGGTAAACATACAAAAAACTATGGAAAATCACCATGTTTATTGGGAAAATCCACTATGTCAATGGCCATTTTCAATAGTTTTTTGTATGTTTGCCAGAGGGTACCCTATTTTGGGGGGATAAACATCCATGGAACCCGATTTTCATGTGAAAACCCTCATGGTCACTGGCTTTGCCTTGTTGAATGTTGGATTAGACCTTCCAAGTACCCATAAGAAGAGGCAAACATATTAAAGTTGTAGGGTAAAGTGTCGGTTTTTAGGGTCCTTGGAGAGCCTAAGTGCATATCTGTATGTGTATATCTATACAATTCTATACAT
This sequence comes from Cladocopium goreaui, assembly GCA_947184155.2. Taxonomy (NCBI): domain Eukaryota; class Dinophyceae; order Suessiales; family Symbiodiniaceae; genus Cladocopium; species Cladocopium goreaui. The sequence goes on along the minus strand of CAMXCT020006652.1, from coordinate 335,570 downwards.
AGATGTGGTACCTTTTTCGTGTTGCAGGGTGTCAAGGTTTTTGTAGTGCTTAGTGGTATCCCAGCTCATGAAATTTATATGATTAATCCGGATGCACTGTTTGCTAGATAAATCTATCCGTGACCTTGTATTTAGTGGGAAATGAAATGTTCTGCGCAAACAACATAATATGCATGTTTTATCCCATAATTGATTATTGGCGATATATAACACTATTATATATATATATACACTACCAAGCTAAAAACGCTTTTCTTTCCAGGGTATACTATAGATAGCCACATTAGAAAAAACAAATAAAACACTGAATATTTGACACATCATGATCGCATCACTGGCTAAGATTAGGTCATTCCTCACGCAATGCCATGGGATCCCTGCAAGGAAGAGATCATCCGTGGCCTTTTGGTCGAGAAAGATCAACGACTCTTGGCGCAGGGATGTGTTTTTTTCGCTGCACTCTGAAAAAAGCGCCTCGATTTTCTCTAAGCCGTAACCCAGAAGGAAAAAGCACAACATTGGATCTAATTGCTGGGATATGGTTTATCATGTTTTATGTGTTATGAATGTGTCTTCGAGATTGAATCAGTACAAGTCACGTGAATTTTCGACAGATGGGAAGATTTCAATCCAATGGTTTAACTGATGTTACTGTTTGTTTGCTCTAAAAATACCAACATAAAAAACAACTAATTATCTGTAATATTAAATAGTTTTGGTCTAAAGAGAAAACAACATATAACAACTATGTAACTCTAGTGTATACCAACATATAACAACTAAAGAATGCTAATTCTCTTAGTCCCCATTTCACTTCTTTTTTTCATGGTTTATCATCACATTATGAAGAAAATGCTTGGGATTTTGCCATTTTCAGACACCAGGACTGTCGCTGGACGACTTACTGCGGCATCCTTGGGCCTGCATGGTGAAGCGTGACAAAGCACCGCCGGAAACGCCGGAAGCGCCGCGGCCCTCGGTGGAAGTGCGCGACGTGCCACGGCCTAAGGCCAGGAGCCGTGCGACAAAATCTGAGTTTTGGGCTGGGAGGGTTGCGAAGTCAACTGGATGGGTAGGGAAATAATCATGGATGATATATGGATGATAACGATAGTTATAATATGTTAATTATAATGATAGTGATAATAATGTGTTAGATAACTATCATCACTATGAATAGATTAACCAATGTGATATAGATATTAATGGATTTTAACTGTCATTATACTACCCATCCAACATCTTTTTTTTAATACTTAGATAATGGATTAACCCACTGGATGGCTAGTAAAAAATCCGTTGAAAAAACGATGTTGCGATTTCAATAGGATTTTTTCTACACAGTCTGGATGAGTTACCTAATTTCACGGACGCACTGGCGGACGCACTGGCAGAACTGTAGCAACATCCTGGGAAGTCAGCCGAACCACGACGAAGTCGTCACCATTAGATTTTTCACAGACTACAGTACATGGGATTGTATAATAACCCCGGGCATTTCATTTTGGCTTGGATTGGGTAATTTAAAAAGATACCCGGTTTCTGTACAACCCCACATGTTTTTTTTGGGGGGGGCGGAACATTGATATGTTATACCTAATGGCTAGATGAAATCATATTAAATCTGTTGAGCAGTGGTGAAGGATACCTCTTGGTAATGCCGGGATATCACCCAGAAAGCCGCAATGTTTGGATATATGTTTTGGGTCTATTCACGCCCAACAACCACCAATAAGGGCTTACTAACTACCAGTATTGTAATATCTTAATATATCTTAATCATCTATTATTGGGGAGTCACTTTAATGGGGTTGGTTGAGTTCTACGGACTTCATTGTTGCACCGTTGGGACCAGAGTTTGCCACTGAGAAGCCCAATCAGATTGGCCGTGGAGTCCCTGCGTACAACTGAATCTGTTGCTATCAATGGTAAAAATGAGTTCATTCACCAGCTGAAAATTAGATGTGCCATGGCAGGTATCTAAGATTCACCATGAACCTATCAGATGGCTTAATATTTCTGTTTCCTGCTTTGGGCATCAAAAAAAAGTTCGCCGCAGGAAAGTCTCAAACACCTCTGAAGCCATGTGTGTTCCATTCATGCAACCGGAACTCCAAGCTGCAGAAATCCGACTGATCCGAATGGAGGAAGCTGCAGAGAGGATCACCGACCGATGGAGTCGGCACAGCAGAAACTTGCTGGGTGAGTGGTTTTTTGTTCATGTTGAATCATCGGAAAACCAGGAACCAAATTTTCCTCGATCTGTATTCTGTAAAAGTATAGGAGAACCAGTGGGTGTCACGTTAGATAATGGTTAATGGGGAATTGACATGATTAACCCACTGGAATTGACATGGTTACGTTAATTATACAATCATATATTCTGAAGATTTCTCTAGTATTAGTCCATGTAACTCTCTATGTATTCTTGTTTTGTCTGTCTCACAATTATCGTTCTCACAAAACTCGAAGGCTTCACCCCCACCACATGTGACCTGCTGGTTGATGTCGCGCCACTCACCGCCATGGCTGGCAAGCGGGGGTGCTTAGAGAAAATGTAGGGGGTCAGCGGGATAGGTCGGATGAGAAAATCACAGGGTCAGCGGATTGGTCATTTATCTGCAACTGCATAGTGATCTATGAAATATCAGAAAGCGATTTGTAACTTTGTTTCGTCACTTAACTTATATATACCCTAAATCAAAGACTTCACTTTTTATGGGCAATAACCAATGGGAATTTCAGGAACCTAAATTCGAGGTACCTACCATATATAAGGCCTAAATTTCAGGGAATATCCCCACACAATATGACCTTATATGCTACTAACGTACCTCTATTTTAGGATCCTGAAATTCCCATTGAAATAACCCTATATTAGGAACTCACTTCGAGGATCATCCAGTTTCAGCAGCACACATTATTTGATAAAATCCAAGTGGAAACTGGTGAAAATCAAGGGTTGTGTACACCATGGAAACGTGTAAGTGACACCTGGGTTGATTGGTTAAGGATCTAAAAACTTATACTAGCCTATCTATCGGGGATTATGATAACCCACTGTAGTTTGAAAGTTATCAACAGGGAATGTGTTTTAAGAAGTTTCCCCAAAGACGCCATTGGTCGGGGGTACTTTCCTGTTCAAGGAAAGTTCAAGATCTATATAGATCTAGGATGTCTCATGATATCTTGTTTCCCAGCTATTTTTTGATGTTCAGCATTTTTCTAAGGAGCACAAGTGTTGCATCCACAATACTGGAGAAATTGTTCAACTTAAAAAGCTGCCGCGCAGGCGTTGTCACTCAAAGTGATGAGAATTGGGTTGGGGCTACTATCCCAAAATGGCCGGAAGCTTCGCAAGTGGGTGAATTATTATGAATTATTGCAATCTAGCCTCTGGGAATCTAACAGTTCGCTATTGAAAATGGGCCATAGAAATAGATGATTTACCGAACTTACAGATAGTGATTTTCCATATAAATCACCATTTTCCCATGGTTTTCCCATAGTTTTCCTATTAAAAATGGTGATGTTCCATCGTTTTTTGTATGTTTACCGGTAGCCTCTGGTAAAACGTGGCTAGCTGTAACATCCCCATGGTCTTTGGATCCCTTTAGACGACGACGGGAGGTCAAAACGGTGTCAACTTATGGACACAGTTAACGAATGTTTCTTGGAACATAACCAGAGGGTATATCCCATTAATATCCCATTAAATCACTATAAATCCCATTGAACCAGAGGATATCTTTCATATTCGTTGCATCATATTGGGCATACCCTCTGGTAAACATACAAAAAACCATGGAATATCATTACTTTTAATGCATAAATCAACAATTTCTAAATGACCATGTTCAATAGAAAACTGTTAAATTACCAGAGGGTAACCCCATTTGAGTGTAGTTTACCCTCCAGTAAATTAACAGTTCGACCCTGAAAACACCATTTGTTTAGTGGAAACTAGTCTTTCAACCCCTGTCTGCCAGGGTCGAACTGTTAATTTACTGGAGGGTACATAGTCTTATCATGTCTTATATATATATACCATGGTTATGGTTTTCTAATTGCTTAATAGTGCCCGTTGTTTTTTTCTAGCGTCCCAGTGTCTGTTGGTGATTATCATGGTATATCATTGAATATGCTCAATACCAATAGATGACCATGAATGACCATTAACCATTATCCCCAGTAATTAATGACCATCAAGAGCCATTACTAACCCGCGGAATCCGCATTTCCGGCCCGTGCAAGCAATTTTTTGTTTTTGTTGAGGTATGCAGCGGTGTTGACGGCCAAGCAGGAGAGACAAGCAGGAGTGTCCAGTGCCAACTTTTGGTACACCAGTGGAAACAGTTGGGGACCTCAGATGTGCTTTGCGGTGTTGGTTAGTTAGAGATTGGTTAACCTGTTGCAACCAACACATACTGTGGATGGTTGAGAAATCCTGCACCACCAAAAGGATGCTTGAAACCCTATAAATAATGGGATTTTGCCCATCTATCAACTGGTGATTCGGATTTCGCAACCACCCACCGTAGGATATTGCTGCCTTAGATATTGATAATGATGAGAGTAATGGGAAAATCAATGGTGGGTGGCCAGCGGGGAAAAGATCGGTCAGGATCTAAGCCCACTGTGCGGCTATAGTTATAGCACATACTAGTGGAACTCCTCTCCCAAGTTGTAGATTTAAGACTTGCCAGATCTTCATGTTTAATTCGTCAACGACAAGCGTATTTACATCATGTTATATCATCTTATAAATCATGGTTTGTCGGTGAGTAGTTTCTGAATAGATTGCATTCTAGCAAACATGTTATATATCATGGTTTATTGGTGAGTAGTTCGCAAACAGTTGTGTCTAAAGATTTTTTCTGTCAGGACTTGCGGAAAATCAGTGGTTTCATGATGTCAACCCTGGATTAAACCCCAAACGGCTGTTAAATTGGGGGGGGGGGTACCATTTTTAAAAAAATCAGGTGATATGACTATTGGGGAAGAACCCCCTAGTTAATAAACTATGGTTCATTAATCCGGGGTTGGCATGTGTTTGGCCATAAGTTGAGGAATCACGTGGATGTGTCTGAACATTTTTTTGTACTCCAAATGGTAATTTTGATAGGGGACAGTATGGTAATTCATGGGAATTCGAGGCACCTCATTTTTAGGCAAGCCCATATTTGCTGGTGATTCAACATGCAGACATACTATATATCTCAAATGTTCCATGCTTGGAATAATCTTATGATATCTTATGTCTTAAGTGAACCGCAAGGACAAGTGAACACTACAGATTTGGAAACCTCAGTTTCAGATTCATCCTTTCTCATCCTTAGATGTGACAAAGAACCGCCAGATGATTTGTATCAGTATACCGATGGCCAGCAACCCCCTTCGTTTGAATCAACGGATTGGTTTGAGGGCAAAATCTTAACCAGAAATAAGAGAAAAACTTGACCGGAAACCATGGATTCTCCCATGTTTCATATGGGGCGGTTCCAGTTCGCATTTTCCCTGAAACCAATCCATTGATGGAAGAGATATTCTAAGATTCGCCGTTGCGTTGGGTCCCGGCGAGCAGATCCTTGACCGATTTTAGGTGGAAAAGATCTATGGAAGTTGAAGGCCACTTGTGCAGCGACCAAAAGCGGATTGGCCCAAGCAATATTTGTCAACTATATTTTGTTTTTAATGGTTTATACTGGTTAGTAATGGTTGAAAATGGCTAATAATTGTTGATAAAGAATGAGTGTATATAGATGACCATGACCCTTCAGTAAATTAACATAGACCCTGAAAATAGCCTAGTTTTAGTGGAAACTAATCTTCCAACCCCTATCTGCCAGGGTCGAACTGTTAATTTACCAGAGGGTACTATGACACGTCACAATGACTGAGGTTACTTGGTGGCGAACTAAGAGGATGAGTCAACGTGGCTCAGTTCACCCCAGTTAATTCAGCAGGGTAAGTATGGTTGGTGCAAACAAATACCTGTGGTAAACTAACCCACCCACTAAGTGGGATGAGCCAAAAAGTGAGGTCATATGATACGTATTGATACTTATTGATACTCATCCAAACGTGCATTGAGCACGCAGGACGCGCGGAAATTGATTTTCGAAAAACCGGTCACTTGCAGCCACTTGCAGCAACTCGAGTGGCCCCAAGAGACCGCAAGAGACCGCTTCTTCCAAAATCCAGCCATCCAGCCCCAATACACACTCTCTGGTTGGGCTTTGCAGAGTTGGCAAAGAGGTTGCCCAGGATCCTTTCTTGGTCAGCACAGTGGAAACCCCAGTGCAGTTGGCATGGTTCCCACCACTGCTTCACCTGTTTTAGGCTTGATTCCACATGATTCCACAGATTCCGAGCATTCATGGCCATGACCATGGAGTCCATGATGTTTCACCCAAACAAATAGCTGTGGTAAACTAACCCACTCACTAAGTGGGATGAGCCAAAAAGTGAGGTCATATGATACTTATCCAAATGTGGTTATCATCCCAAGGTTATTGACCCTGGATTGTTGGTTATATCTTCCTCGTTCGTGTTTACTATTTATATCCGGATGCTCCAAGTATAGAATGTTTACCAACGTTTACCTCAAAAATCACCTGAATGTAGAGAAAATATACCATACATGCAGGCTAAATTGTTAGTAATTATTTTACTAACAGCCATTACTATGGTCGTATTAAATAATTGTTAGTATTGTCATGCCTTACCTTGCTATATGGTATATATTGTCATAATTATTGTTACTATAGTAAGTTAATAGTCATATATACTAACAGCCATTACTATTGTCATATATACTAACAGTGCAATCGTATATATTCTGGTTGGTGGTTTCAAACATTATTATTTTCCATAATATATGGGATAATCCTTCCCATTGACTAATATTTTTCAAGATGGTTAAAACCACCAACCAGTATTGTTACTAGTGTCATAATTATTCTTATCGTTATTACTATGATCGTTGTGTGTTTGGTGGAGTCACCCATCAGATCCTGTGTGTGTGTGTTAACCAAGCAGCGTTTTAAGGATAAGCAACCAAGAAACGATAGATTTTCTTGGATATGCTTCACAAAGTGATTGGTGGTGATTTAATTATGGGAGAACATAGTGGTTTAATGGGTATATTATGGCATATCATGGATAATTTCTGGGTTTATGTTGCGAGCTCACTGTTCCCCGATGCCTGGAGTCATGTTTTTTTGGGGAGAAATCATCCCCAAGTGGCCGAACATGTTGTGTGAGTCCCGATTCCTTTTTATGCATTTCTGGTAATGAAACATGGCAAGGGAAATTCCTTCAAGTCAATGATGTTCCCATTAAAACCTCCATTTGGGTGTGTCTGAAAATAGTGTACCCCTAAACCCAATGGTTAATGATCATTATCCCTATTAAATGGCTATAATTGGGAATATACCCTATGTTCAGACAATCCCATTTCTAGGGTTTTCCCTTTCATGGGGATTCGACGGTGTATTGAATGGTGCATTTGATGGTGATTTCATGGCGATTTTTGAAACGTGGCCACCATTCCAAGCGCCCCTCCGACAGGCGAACAACCCGGAGCTCTTCAAAAACCAGGTGCTGGAAAGCTTGAAAACACCACTTGGCGAATTATCAAACTGGAGTTTTTCTCTTGACCCCTGAAGGATCAAAAATCAAGTTCTCAGATCCTTCGGTCATTCCTATCACCTTCTGCTGGCAAGTGATGTTTAATTTGGTGAAGGACTGGGGTGATTTTAATGGATATAATTTCCTGTAAACTAACATAGACAACCCCACCATGTGTACATCATGTTCCTAGGGACACCATTTCTTTTCTACGTCTGTGTTAGTTTACCCTATGGTAATAAGTAATAAATTGCAATAAAACCCATAAAACCCATAGATTGGGAGCGTTTGCCCTGTTTTCTCTGTGGGTTTTGTTAACCACTTTTCTTAGTGGAACTGCACCCCATTAAGGTAGGCTATTAAAATTACCTTGGTTGATTAGGTATGGGAGTTCTACCTTAAGGTAATCATACCAATGTGTTATTTTATTAAAATTTCCCTATGTAATCAACCAAGGTATTTTAATCATTACCAAGGTATTTAGGTATTGGTTGATTATGAACTAACCCATTACATAGGGAAATCGTTTTCAGCTGACATCTTCCAGGGCAATGCAGGGGAGGCTCTTCCAGCGGGGTTTGAAGAGACAGCGACTCGAGCGCAGCTGCCGGGATATGCCGGGAGATCTTATAGGATGGGCGCAGACAGTGATGTGAACATTGGTTTATAAACCCCATTAATGTTATAATGTTATATAATGGGGTTATATCTATAGTTATAACTATGGTTGTAATCTACTATATAGTTATCTATAGTTGTTATATCTACTATAAACCAGAGTCAATTCAGCCACTTTTTTTAGGCAACTTAGAACTTAGCTCGCTATCTGAAGGGGGGGCCCATCCTGGGGATAGCGAAAACAATCCCATCTCCCCTCTGGATCCAGCTTCTGAGCACTGGGCTGTCACGACCTCCATGTGGCAGGTCGATTGGAAGAGAACTTCCTGCACACATGAAACTACACTATGGTTGGACATATCATATCAGCTGGTTGAAGTTCACATTGCTTAATGACAAAAAAACATTTTAATTCTCAAATCGTTTTCTCAAAAAGGTAGAAAATCTCATCTCTGGCGTGTGTGATATCATCACAAAGTTGGGGTGATCAAAAGTCCATTGTTTCAATCTTCCACAACTATGGTTATATGCTGAATTGGTGCATCCCACGGCTCGTGGATATAGCCCAGTATAGCCCTAGTTTTATATATATACACTGAATATTGGAATTTTCCAGTTGTGGTTTATAAACCACCTATAGCCAGTTATAATATGGATTATTTATGGAAGATTCGCACTTATTTGTCGGCTATAACCCCCTTACCTGAAATGCACATCCAAGTAATATTATATTATATATATGTGTGTGTATAATATATATTATAATATATATATATTACATATATATACATATATATATATGTACTATATATATATGCTATCTATATTCTATATACTATATATATATTCTATATACTATATATATTCTATATACTATATATATGTATTATATATACTATATATAATATTATATATAATATTATATTTACTACATATAATATTATATATAGTATATGTAGTATTATATATACTATATATAATATTCTATATAGTATATATAATATTTTATATAGTATATATAATATTATATATACTATATATAATATATAAAGTATATATAATATTATGTATAGTATATTGTATATTATTATATTATATTACACTATATTATAGTTTTTTATATTAGATATATATATATACATACATGCTTTGTTTTCAACCGTAGGTGGGACGGTGATCCAAAATGATCGGCCATTGCGATCTGGACATGCCTGGACCTATAGTCTGTGTTTCTTTTGCGTTCTCAGAAGGCCATGGCCATGCTGGAGCTGAAATTTCAGCAGTAGGACAGCTCAACGTAAATAGTATGGATACCCTCTGGTAAACTAACATAGCTATGGCAAATCACCATTTTTAATGGGAAAAGCCACTATGAACGGCCATGGGAAATCCCCTGTAAATGAAGCTTTATAGTGCTGGGAAAATCATCTATAACTGGTTGGTGGTTTGGAACATGGCTTTTATGACTTTCCATATATTGGGAATAAGACTCCCAACTGACGAACTCATATTTTTCAGAGGGGTAGGTATACCACCAGGTATTGATACTCGAACCATGGTTTGCTTGGGTACACCTATGGTTATAGGATGCGACAGCTTACTCCTTTCACCCAGCTCTATATGCAATCTACCCCCAAATCCATTTCTGATATGTTTACCCATGTGGGTTTGGCTGAAATAGTCTAGCCCTCAATCCGATTGTTTGGAGTTATTGGATTTCCTATAAAAAGCGTCAGAGAGAGTCAATGCTCCATTGACCCCAATATTGCTCCCCATCACTCAGGACAAACCAGGTTGGTACTACAATCGAGCGGAACCTTGGAGAATCGGAAATTCAGCAGTTTGGCCAGGTTTTTTTGTGATTTCGAAGCATTCGCAGTACCGGTTGGTTTCAAAGAGACAGAGCATCAAAAACAACAAGAGTGTCTATCTATAGTTGGAACATATATTTGTCATTATTTGTCTATCCATCTATGTGTCTCTTTATCTCCCTTGGACCCTCCAAGTACCCAGAAAAGTGGCGGTTTACCTGAGATAATTCCAGTACTTTAACCATTGTGGGTCTAGGTCTCTACATCCATACACATTTGACATCGGCAAAGGGTCTAAGTCCCAGTTGCGGGAGAATTTTGAAGCCCTTTCCAGCGGGAGTTTTTTACATGGTTCATCCCGGTGATTCCCAAGGACAGCGGAGACTTTCTCAAATCAAAATCAAAGATTGGTTATTTGATTTATGTTTGGTTGGTGGTTTGGAACATGATTTTTTTGACTTTCCAATTCAGTTGATTCAGTTGATAGTTGGGAAGAATCATCCCAACTGACGAACTCAGATTTTTCAGAGGGGTAGGTATACCACCAACCAGTTATTTGATTTATGTTCAAGCGGTATTTGAAGACAGCAATGATTTGATGGTAACACTGGTTTTATTCCAACGTCAACTGACCCGTCACTCTGGTCCCTGTATGAGTCCCATGTGGTACTGTTGGAGGGTTGGTAGTCCCATTTCTGGCCATGATGTCAACCCTGGATTACTAAACCCCAAACGGCTGTTTAATTGGGAGGGTACCATAAAAAAGTATCAGATGAAATGACTATTGGAGGAGTACCCCCCTAATTAATGAACCATGGTTTATTAATCCGGGGTGACATTACTGAGGATGGTTCTTGAGTCCCCCACCTTGCTAGTTTCGGGCAAATTGAAGTGGATCAACCCCCGGCTGTCAGGGTACTGGCGTTGCTCGCCATCGATATATCCACCGCAAATCCAAGTGACAAAATTGTAAACTTAGCCAACTTTGCTAAGTACGGGGCCCCACCTTGTCCATTTTATTGCATTATATGATATTATATGATATCATCCCACGATATTTATTATAATGCCATTAGAATATCATATTATTAGATATATTCTACATTTTTATCCCACTATATTCCACTAAATCCCATTCCCAATTTTAGGTCAACTGACCCCTGCCCCCTGCCAGGACAAGATTTTTTTTGTGACCTCCAATCGAAAGTTCTTGTGGCTGGACGAAGCAACCGGCGAGCACAAGGCCATTCGTTCGACGAAACCTTGCGATTTCGAAGTGCCCCCAGTCTGCCAGGTGTTGATTGGTGCATAATGGGTGTTTGAGCCGCATTGACTAGTTCGATCTAGTTCGATTAATTTCAACCAAATATATCAAACATATATATATATACATATCAAGCATATATCAACCATATATCAAACGTATATCAACCATATATCAACCATATGGACATATATGGACCATAAACTATATATATATATCAATTTATATCAACCTTAAGGCCTTGGAGTTCTTGGAGTTTGCTACGTTCAACGGCTCTTGGTTCAATGGTTTTGGGGGGCCCACACATTGTAGAAAATCTTAAGGTTCTATGATTCTATGTATTTGTGGATATTGATATTCCATATTCTTATTGGAGAACTGTGTATATATATATATACATGAGCTGGTGGCATCCTGATGTATTTCCCTTTCATTTCATTTCATATAGACATATTCATTGATTTTGATGTGTTTGTGTATATATATATAGGTGATATAGGGTTATACTTTCCGATTATCCAATATATACCGGTGATTATAGAAACATATCATTAAATCATGGTCACTGGGAATTCCGGCCACTCAACCAGTGTTTCAAGGGACGAGAAAGCTGTAAATTGGTTTGAGTATTTCCAGCATTTTCTGGTTAGTGGTTTCAAACATTTTATATTTTCCATAATATATGGGATAATCCTTCCCATTGACTTTCATATTTTTGAAGATGGTTAAAACCACCAACCAGTTTTGTTGTGAATGTTTTTTTTCATATTACATGACTATTGGTTTCCCATATCCAGGTTGGGTTTGCTATATCTGATTTCAAGCACAAGAAAGGAAGATTCTTCCTGCCAACCCGGAGCATTTTCTGGGTATGTGGTTTCCTCTCAATTTGGTGGTGTTCCCAATTATTTCCACTTTGGTCAATCGTGTGGTAACCTGGAAAACCAAAACATATATAACGTTATTTTTCACCCCTTCGTAGCTGATGATTCTGAATGCCCATCAAAATCATCAAAATTGGACAACTGATCTCTCTAATCTGTCTAGACATTGGGTATATAAAAAGTAAAAAAAAAAACTGGGGATCCTCAGGGTAAAAACCAACAGTTCGATCTGGAAAACCCCAAGAAAATGATCTACAGTTGATGTTCATTGATTTTCCATATCTATGTTAGTTTACCCTATTTACCTATAGATATGTAGATCTACCTAGGGTAAATTAACCATCCCAAAATGATCTACCTAGGGTAAATTAACCATCCCAAAATGATCTACCTAGGGTAAATATCTCTATCTTTGATTTTTTTGGGGATGCACGGCTCACAGTGGCTACAGGAGCTTTATGAAGGGCAGCAGATGCCCTTGAGCTTTTCCGGCGGTGCTGCTTCCCTTTCCGAGGAGCCAAGCTGAGTCAACTGGGTCAAGTGCGCAAGCTGTAATGAACCAACGAGTGGAATGCTTGGATGTGCATTTCACTTAGCAAGTGGTTTATAACCCATATATGTAACTGGGAATCTTCCATAACTAGGATAATACTGGGGTATAATGTGATTATTATCCACTTACTAAGTGGAATGCACTCCCAAGAATGGAATGGCGGTGCAAACCAGCTGAAGAGGTGAAAATCATATGGCCGATCAATGATGATAATGATGGAGAGGTTGTTGTTTGGCAAATTATGTTACAACTGCCAGACCATGCCTCATCTGGTTGGTGGTTTGGAACATTTTTCATTTTTCCATTCAGTTGTGAATAATCATCCCACTGACTAATATTTTTCAGAGGGGTAGGTATACCACCAACCAGTCATAGAATATTATGACAGATTGTAAGGGATGAGAATCATCAGACCAACTCGAGAACCATCACGGTGATAATTCCATGGATAATTCCATGGATAATTCCATGGATAGCACCTGGTTTTTGTGACCAACATTTATAGTTTCTAACGTCTCACAACAACTATAATTGTTGGTCACTATAATTTACCCAGACAAATGTGCTATCACAATAAATGTTACTATAAATGCTTCTAACAACACATTAAAATCACCACTTTATCTGGGTATGTTTTTTACATTTCGTCAGGCTATGGACCGAGCATGGACCGAAGCCTGTTCTCCCGAAGCCTGGTTCATCATGGTTTGTTTAGATATAGGGGGAATCATCCCAATAGCTGGCCCAACATTTCAGGTGAGTGAATTATTATTTAAATTATCATTTACCCATATTTTTTTATGGATGTTTTTCTGGATGTTAATATACCATTAAATGATCATCAATTGACATTGATTTAGTGAATTATTATAATTTGCACAGACCCATAAATCAATGTCAACCAATGATTTCCCAACTTCCAGGAGCTATTCGATGTATGCCATGATATTGGCACTTCACATCTCCAACTAGAATTTCTAGAATTCGCGATCAGTATATATCCATTGGATCTGTAGATTCGCCATGGGAATCCGAATGTTTCCGATGTATCCCATGGACGAATCATGGGAATACCTGTGGAAACCTGGAAATGACAATAGCAGTCGGAAGATAATGTGGTACCCTCTGGTAAACTAACATAGCTATGGAAAATCACCATCGTCAATAGGAAAATCAACTAGAAATGGGCCATTTCAATAGCTATGTTAAATTACCAGAGGGTAAACCTAATAATAGATACCCTCTGGTAAATAAACAGTTGGACCCTGAAAATCAGCATTTTTTAATGGAAACTAGTCTGAACCAACCCCGACAACTGCCAGGGTCTATGTTAATTTACCAGAGGGTACCATCCATCTATCCTGATTGTGGATTAATTGTTGGGTAAATCCATAGATGTCCTTTTCCCATGGGTTGGTTGATGAAAAAAGAGGGGGTTGAAGAAACCCCGAAATAACAACAGGTTTCTATGATGATAGATGGTATATCAGCTCCCGGCCCCTCTATTTTTACCAAAAGGACATTATTGATAGCAGTGTCATCAAGCATGGCAAAAAAGCGCATTCTGAGTTCCCAGCTAGAGACCTCCATTGAAATAATCTGGTTGGTGGTTTGGAACTTGGCTTTTTTTTCCATGTCATATATGGGTTGGCATCCTTCCCATTGACGAACTCCATCATATTTCAGAGGGGTAGGGCTCAACCACCAACCAGTAATGTTTGACCAGCATTTACCATATAATAACCATCATCATTAACCATATATTAACAGTATATTAACCACAATGGTAGGTTGAAACCACCAACCAGATTATATAGGCTAACCATTATATAAAATACCAGCTAGAAACCTCTATTTCGACTTAAAATTTACTTCGTGGATTCCCCAGCCGGCGCCATGGGGGATCCTAAAAATCATCCTAGTCATGAGAGCATTTTAGTATTGAAGATATAAGGCCTTGGGGGAGCCCTATTTTGAGATATCCCCATATATCCCCATATCATAGATGATCATAGATGATCCTAATTCATGGTCATGATGTCATGCATGACTTGGATGATGAAAAAAAAAGGTACCCCCATTTTAAGCAACTCCCATTATGAACCAAACATTTTGTCAGAGATGATATAGATGATCAAGGTAATCATGAAGGTGATATGGAACAAAACACACGATGTAATAACGACACATTGGCCAATTTTGTTGGTTGTCAAAGAATGGCTTGTGATATGGGAATTCCCGGTGGCCAAAACTGAAGCTGGCATAAGATGCCATAAGCCATCCCAAGAAGCAACCATCTTGGGGCTACATCATCCCATTAGGGATATACACAATAATAAAGCCATGTTGGAGATGGGTTATGGCATAAGCTTTACCAGATCTCTCATCCTTGGGTCAGTTGTTCTATAAAATCAGAATCACATTGCGAAGTGAATAGCTGAGATGTGCAGAATTGGATGTTGAAAGGTTCATGCCTGATTCCAACACGTGGGTAGCCCTCAACACTCAATGGTTTCAACATGTTCGCTGCAACCCCTACGCTTGCACACGCTCTACTCGGAACAATTTTGTATACTGCAAAAAAAACTCATTTATCATCATCATCCGTTTTTTCAAGAAAAATAAACCCTGAAACCCAAAACCCAAAAAACATGTATCCTAACACCCTACAGAAACTGAATCATACGAAACATTGTTCTTTTTAAGCCAAATACGCATCATGATATGTGGGCATGCAGGTTTGTTGCCAGAGTGGGAATGGCTTGTAGGCGAACCCAGAGGTTGGCGCCAACATGTTCAGAATATGTTTAAAACCTCATTGTCCTGTCCAAATTGGCAATCACTTTTTTTGATGATGTTTGGAATATCAATATCAATATCAGTCAATATCCACAAAATTGGAAATAATATTCTTAAGTATTCACCTATGGTGATACCAGTTATCATAGATGATTGGTTATCACTAGTATATTTACCTATGGTTTGATTATTTACTTATATTTACCTAGTATTTTTTGCTACCCCAATTTTGGACTTGCACTGGAAGCCACAGCATCGCAATCGACAGGCCGGCGGCAAATCACCTGTGCCTTGGCAATCCAGGAACTCAATGGAGGTGTTCGAAGTCATAGGGGTAATGTGGATAGGATAGCAAGTTTTATAATTGGTAACATGATGGTTAACAATGATGGTCAATAATGATTAATAATGATGGTGAAATTATTGATTAATTAATGGGAAAAGGTGAGGCTGACCAGTGATGTGAACGTTTATAAACCCCCATTTTCACAAGCCAAACGTTAAGCAAGTTATTTGCGTCACCTTAGCAATCTTTTTTGGGGGCTGAGGCCGTGTAGGGGTGGTACCAATTTCACTACAGGATGGTGCCCCCCAGTTGTGTTTGTTGGTTTATAAAGCCCATTGACTATAGTTATATCTACCATAAACCATAGTTAAATCACTAAAATATCTCAACTGAACGCTATCTTGGGGGCCCCATCCTGTATCCTGTAGTAAATAAAAGAACTATTTTGGGGGGAGTGGCCTCTCAATTTCTGTATTCGGGGTGAAAAACTCGTCCAAGGTCGATATGGTTTGATCAAATTTGGTATAATGGGATTATTGCAACACGTTATATTAATCAATGGTACTGTACCATATCAGGCCATATTTTGTGGGGATATTCCCTTAAAATTAGGCCTTATATAGGCCGTATGTATGGTAGGTACCTCCAATTTAGGTGCCTGAAATGGTCATTGAATTAAGTACAAAACAATCCCACCCCAAAACACAGCCAGTGTACACAGCTTATTGCACATCTATGAATTCTTCACACAAAAAAAAACGTTTTAACCTCACTTGTTGGGAGGGCCAGGCAGACTTCCGTACGGTAATCTTCCCATTGGTCGGCCTAGCTTCTAATGTCTTTGTGTTTACACTGTAACCCAACTGTTACATCACTATTCCGTAATTCAGTATCTGAGAGTTAGATTGCCTGAAGATATCTCCAAATGATGGTATTGGTTCATGATGAAGGCCGAATATACAGACCATCAAGAACGGAAAAATAGAAGACATCAAAAAAATGCCGAAGCCAAAACAGTGGCACCAACCTGATTTAAAAAAAAGTGCGTTTTCTGAGGCAACAAAAACATATAAAGGAAGACCCAGGTATCAAATATCTCCATTGACGGGTGATGCATTTCAGATCAAAAAATCCATGAGTGAACTTGGAACCATTCGAAGAAGTGTAAGTGTTTGCCACGGAACTTGTAACTCATCACTAGTTCATTTGATCTGGTTGGCGGTTTGGAATATGACTTTCCAATGACTTTCCAGAAACAGTTGGGAATAGTAACATCATCCCAACCTATCCCAAGTGATTCAATTTTTTCAGAGGGGTTGGTAGCTCAACCACCCACCAGATGGATTCACTGGGTTCCTTTCACAAGATCGACACATCTTGACACCACAAAAAGTCATTTAAGGGTTGTTTAAAAATCATCGCGTTTTGCCAATGTCTAGAATCAACTCCATCTCCGATAAACCCAACAAAAATAGCTCCAATATCTTATGGTTGAACTAAAAATCTTATGGGGTACAACTCAGTGCATTTTTTTTTTGGGAACTTGGAGGGTCTGGTTCAATTTATCCACTAGCCTTAAGTTGAATCCCCCTTGTCGTTCTGAGGCGCCAAAGACGGTGGTCATTCCAGATTTGCATCGGGTGGCATCCGCCTTGACGCTCGCTTCCAAGGGACGCATCACGTAAGTGGGTTATCATGGTTAATAAGTGGGGTTATCCATGGCTTATTCCATTTTAGGATAGTTGAGAAGTGGCGTTATCCCATATTCTAATCCATTTTAGGTTATTTACCATCTGGTTATTTAACATAGCCATGGAAAATCAGCATTTATAATAGGTAAACCATCTATTTCTATGGGCCATGGCTTAACCGTGGCTATGTTAGTCATAACCAGAGGCTATATTCCATAGATTTTCCCATGTTTCATATGGGACTTTCCTGTAATTTTTCCCTTAAACCAATCCATTGAATTTAAATAAGTGAGGAGGTTATCCATATTGTTAGTACTATATATATACCATATCAGAACCATATACCTATTAGAATTCACATCACTATCATGTGTCTGATATCATGGGCTCAAGGAATCTCATTTTAGGAGCCACAAAAGGATCGGAAAAACTGGGGAAGTCGCCTTGAGAAAATATGGCAAACCGACAGGTCATCCGGTGTTAAATGTTGGTAGATTGGTAGATATAAGGAACTAGATAACTATGGTATTCATGGTGTATAACGAACTAGATAACTATGGTTTCTGGATGTTTATGGTAAATAGTAAATATATATATATCTATACTTGGTGGCGAACTACCCACGAATCGTAAGTGGGTTAGTTCACCCCAGTGATTTACATGGGATTTTTGTAGGGTTAATCCACTTATAACTGGATTTTTTTCACCCAATTACTAAGTGGGATGAGCCACCAAGTACAGGATGGGGCCCTAGTTTGTTAGCGTTCAGTTGGTTTATGACTGGCTGAAATCTATGGTTGATTGTAGATATAGCGAACTAGATAACTATGATGGGGGCCCAGTTCGTTAGCTAAGTTGGTTTATAACTATAACACCACGTTGGTGTATGATACTTATAACTTCTTATAACTATATTTAGATGGGGTTATAAACCAACTTATACTGTAACTGGGGGGGGCCCATCCTGTATAATTTTCCCAGATAACTGGCATATCAACCCCCCACCTTGAATGTGTTGCCCAAAGAACAAATCCCAAGCTGAATAAGTGTTGTTCAAAGAACATCATTCTGGTCACACTTGGTCAATCGTCCTCAAATTGTCCAACAAACGCCGCCAGGCCGTCTTTTCTACCCTTTCAGAAAACCATGGGGGAATCATCATGAATCATCCGAAATGGAGTGAACGTTTCAGCTTGGTAAATTCTCTGGCTGGTGGTTTCAAACATTTTTTCCATAATATATGGGATAATCCTTCCCATTGACTATTATTTTTCAAGATGGTTAAAACCACCAACCAGTTCTTATTCAGCCAGATTATGCCAGATGTATCAAATTTGCAGCAACATTCCCTGTCAGTGTGAAAAAACTCCTCGTCCCTCTGTTCAAACTGGCTGGTTTTTTGAAGGGATTTCCGGGATTTCCAATAAGGAATTACCCTTCAGTAAATTAACATAGACCCTGGTAGATAGGGGTTGGAAGATTAGTTTCCTCTAAAAATTGGTGATTTTCAGGGTCGAACTGTTAATTGACCAAAGGGTATCATATTCCCCAATATCTTAAGGTATCATCTCTTTAGTAATCATCAACCAACAGGGCTTTATCGCTTAGCCGCATGGCTTGGATCGTTTTCTCGGGGCCATCCACACGACCTCAGGCCTGTGATGTCGCCCAACTTCACTGAGTATTGCAATTCCTTTTCCGCTTTGTTGGGTAACTCACAGAATGCCTGTACGGATGATACAGGCAAGATAAGATATTCAGGTACCTGTGCGAAGTCCAAGTGCTGCTCGATTTGCTTGTGCACTGCGTCAACTAGACGGCGGACCCCTCATGACTGCGAGAGACTTTTTTCCAGGATGCTCAATGTGTGTGTGTGTGTGTCAAAATTTAAGACCTGGGGGACCACAGATTTCAGTTCATTTTTCGTATTAACACTGGTTGGTGGTTTGGAACATGGCTTTTATTTTTCCATTCAGTTGGGAATTTCGTAACCCCAGCTGACGAACTCCATCATTTTTCAGAAGGGTAGGCGAAAAACCACCAACCAGCAACCAGCTCGTATCATCCATTTATTTGGTGGTCGATTTTTTATCCATACTCATTGGATCATTGGACTGGTTCAAAAACAGGAAATCATGGCGAATTTTTACCATCAAATCATGAATTTTTACCATCCCCCAGTCATCACCATAAAGAAGTGGTATAAACTTACCATTCCCAGTCATGGGTGGTAAAAATGGCAGTGTTTTTCCCACATCGAGGTTTCCGTGAATTTTGTTTTCATCCCTTGAACCAATCCAGTCCGACCATGCGACAATTTCTGCGTTTCGAGGAAGACCGACTTGTCGCACATCGACAAGCCCGCCGCCATGATGGGAGTCTTTCAAGGCGAAACCGCTGCCCGTGGATTTCACGAAAAGCTGGCAGCTTGGTGATCGAACGTGGTGAAATTCACCATGGGGGTATAAGGTCAACGGCCATTTCAGGATCCGAATTATTGGAGGTACCGATTCCATATATAAGGCCTATTTTTCAGGCCTAAATTTCAGGGAATATCCCCAGCAAAATATGGCCCAAGATATGGTACATTATGGTACAGTATCTCCATTTCAGGATCCTGAAATTCCCATTGATATAAGGGAGTGATTTCATTGGGATCATTATGAGGGGAGTATAATCTGGGTCAACCCTTGGTTAGATTCGTCAGATACAACCGATTAAATCTGTTGCGACTTCAATGAATCCAGGTCAACCAACTGGATGGCTAGTTTAATGATGTTTAATCCTAAATAAGATCTTGCGATTTTAATAGGAATATCTACCGACTAGCTAAAGATAATGATTAGTTTGTTTTGGCAGGCATCTAAGATTCACCATGTAATGGATGTATAATAAGTGGGGATGATTTTTGAACCCTGTGATGATCAAGGATCGGCGATACCGCCCCAGTGGTCCCCTTGGTCAAACTTCAAGACCAAGGGGACGGGACCACGTAGGTTTTCGTCATCACAGTATGAACTGTCCGTTACCCTCTGGTAATGACTGACATAGCTATTGAAAATTGCCCATTTATAGTGGATTTACCCATTAAAAATCGTGATTTTCCATACGTAGTTATGTCAGTTTACCAGGTGGTACTATTCGGTACTCCCATGTTGACTCTGTTCTAGGTCAACCTTAGATGGGCAGTTGAAATCCTCAAAAATATGTTGCTATAAATCTATAACAAGGAATGTCTACTAACCAGCTAAGGATTTCATTCTTTGCAGGGTATCTATGATTGGCAATGTGTTGTAGTCTCAGTGGAGAAATTAGATCCTAATGATCCTAAGAATATGGTCGCCATTCGGAATTCGGTGGCATTTATCACGAAAGCTAGCGTCAGCTAGCTGGAGTCTTCTTGCTTTAGCAAGTATTCCGGGGGCTGCTCAAGGACATCACATGATTTTTCACGCGAAAGGGCCCCCCCAACCCCACCACCATCACCATCATCAGCATCATCGTCATCATCGTCGTCATCGTCATCGTCATTGGCATCGTTCTCGTCATTGTGATGATGATCATCATCATCATAATCATCATCATCATCATCATGAGCATCATCATCATCATCACCATCATCATCATCATCATCTCCTCATCCTTATCATCCTCCTCCTCATCATCACCCCGATCATCTGCCTCATCCGCTTCATCATCATCATCATCATCATCCCCATCATCATCATCACCATCATCATCATCATCAATATCATCATCCCCATCATCATCACCATCATCATCATCAACATCACCATCATCATCATGAGCATCATCATCACCATCATCATCATCATCACCATCATCACCATCGTCATCGTCATCATCATCATCGTCATCATCATCACCATCATCATCATCACCATCATCATCATCGTCATTGTCAGTGTCATTGTCTTCGCCATTGTCATCGTCATTGTCTTTGTCACCGTCATTGTCATTTTCAGCCGTCATCGTCGTTGTCAGCGTCAGCGTCAGCGTCATTGTCATCGTCATCAACTTTGTTATCATCATCATCATCATCGTCATCATCATCATCATCATAATCATCATCATCATCCTCATCATCATCGTCATCATCGGCATCAGGTTCGATCCCCCCCCCGGTCCCCCCCGAGCCTTCCCGAGAGGAGATTTCCGGCTGGTAGAGGGTCAGCATCCTCACTTTCATCTTCATCCCATTGATGCCCGCTGAAACATGCCGCAGCTGCTCAGCAACAAAAACAAGGTGGTGAACAAAGAGATTTGGATAGGCATCCTCTCTCATGAGATCTGGTTGAGTTTCCAGCTTCTCACACTACCATAGGACCGTAGGGTTTGGTTGGATTTGCAGAAACATGTTCCACCAATGTGCAAAGGTCAACGATCCTCCTGGGGGTTTTGACTTTGTCGTTTGATGGGGAAAGGGAAGAAGCCATGTCACCGGCAACGAGCCGCTAGGCAGCAGGAAAGTAGTACGCAAGAGCAGTGCTCATCCGACATTCCGTCGGACTCGTTTTTCCTCGTGAAGTTCGTGCAAGCCTTCTTGAATTTCCAGTCCCTTAGCAGCCTGGGTGGTGCCAGGCAGACAGGGCCGCGTTCTACCGGCTGCTTGAGGTCAGAGTGTTTTCAATTCTTGTCAAAGGATTGTGTGCTTCGCGGCTTTGTCAGGTGGAGAAGCCGGAACCTTCTGAAGAGTTTGACGGACCGCTTCCTCCTGCTGCAGGGTTTCAATTGTTTACCATTCCAAACGTGTAGCACATGTTTGCGCTTTTGCACCTGTCAGACATATGGATTTAAGAAGCAAAAATGCGGAAGGAGATATCTGGTTTCATCAACACATAATTACTTCTTTGATTTACACCTCATCCTGGGTTGGATCGGTTTACTGAATGTTTATGGTCTCAAATGAATGTTTGTGGTTTCCATCCGTAGCTGGAATGTTACCCCTACATGACATGCATTGGGAACACCAGTGTAAACAGGTTCTAGAGATGATGCGCTTAGTTTCCGTTGTATGTGCTCAATTTCTCAAGGTAGATTCTCGGCTTTCCACACTCCCTTTAAGTCTGTAAACAAAGATAACCAAAGGACGCCTTTGATCTTGATTTGGCGGTATTTATCATCCATTTTTCAGGGACCCTGATTTTAGCACATTTAAAGATCACATACATGCATATATATATATATATGTGTGTGTGTGTGTCTGTATATGTCTATATGTATGTATATGTCTACGTATGTGTCTGTGTATGTATACTATGTCTCTGTACGTACATGTGATATCCCGTTCCTTTGAGCCTTTTTGACCATCCTTAACCCCCCTCGAAAGCTCCAAACCATAATTCGGATACGCAGATTGGCAGCCTCCACGTGCAACAGATGCACCTTCGCCGTCCAACTTCCAGTCGTTGATTCTGTCTGGGTTTCTGGCAAGTGAATGCCCCATGATTGGACGTCTTTCCTAGCCAACACACAAGTTTGGTGTACATAGTTTTACTGGCTAAACCTTCGATGGAGAGTTCACTACTTTCATATGCTTTAATTACTCAGTCTACGATTTCGATTCTTTTGATTTGCATCGGCAAACCTGAAAGTTGAAATCCGTTTTCGGACGCAAGTCTAAGGAGTCCTTTGGAAATTGTTTCATGGTGGAGGTCGGGTGGCTTAACTTGCCCGACCGAAAAAATAATCTTCAAATCATTGTCGTCTTTTCAAGCCTTTTTCTTTTCTATCATTTTGTGCTCCATTTGCTTAGTAAACAAAGTGCATTCAAGTACCTGGGCCAATGTCAGAATCAACGCGGCTTTGCGCTCTTACCTTGCCGTGCCTCGCCATGGAAAACGCACAGCGTGAAATCTCGCCATGACACCAAAGGGTTTGAAGCGGAAACGCCACCGACATTTCCCTGCTGACACTGAAGATACGTCTTCCCTTCCTTCTTTCTCCTACCCCGCTAGCTTTCGTCATCCACCCCCGGCCTCAAGTCATATTTTATCCAACTAAAAATTTGGTTTTACCCCCAAAATAGACAACAACAAATGGACACCTGGAAAAGTTGATACCATAATGAGTTGTTTGTGTTTTCTTTTGCGGGCTCATATATGGTATATACATAGTTAATTATATATGTTTGTATTAAAAACAAAAAAAGAACATATAATACATAGTATATATAGGACTATGTATATATAATATTTATATATATAACAAACCATTTTGGGGAGATGGGGATAAGATGTGACTGTCAATGTTGGGATAGGTGGAACAACTGGATTAACAGGATGAATCTTAAGCATTTGCTTATTAATACAATAGTATCCTTGAGAAAGACCTATCACATACATAATATATCCGTACATATCCATAGAAATCCATAATATATGTTTATATATATATATTTACATACTTACATACATACATGCATGCATGCATGCATACATGCATACATGCATACATGCATACATACACATACACATACACATAATTATACATTATACATTGTACATTGTACATTGTACATTGTACATTATATATATTTACATTTCAATAAATATATATATATACATATACATTTACATATACATGTATATCCATACATTCATGATATTTTTTATATATACATAGTCCTATATATCTATGTAGGGATCTATTTTCGTAATATACTTATATGATTTGCAACGATAAAAATAGGATTCACCGGCACTTTCCGTGGCAATCGTTCAGGGATCCCTTGAGCCCATGATATCAGACACATGATAGTGATGTGAATTCTAATAGGTATATGGTTCTGATATGATATATACCCTCTGGTTATTTAACATAGCCATGGGAAATGACCCATTTATAGATGGTTTACCTATTAAAAATGGTGATTTTCCATTGCTATGTTAAATAACCAGATGGTATATATATATATATATATATGTTTTTTTTATATCAATTTATAGACACATGATAGATGTATCAGATTGATAGTGATATGAATTCTGACGTCTCTCAGGTCAAGCATCTGGGGCAGAATCGCAGCCGCTGGTTGGATCATCAACTGCTCGCGGGGCTGGAGGCCGCACTGTCGGATGTGCTGACAACGCCCATGGCCATGCCGCTTGAATCGCTGAAAATTCATGGGCTTCATGGTGTGTTCTTGAAGAGGGAAAGTCCCTGAACATATGGATATAATGACATACTGTAATTATATATGGATTAAAAATTGTTGGAATATCATAGTTTTTTTGAGATGTATCTGATGAAAATATGTTGTTATCATTCTTTTAAACATAGTTTTTTCTAATGAATATAGCTATATAGCTGGATGAATTATGTTGGGATACCAGGCGACATCACAGGGATGATGTAGCTATATTAACTAGTATGTTGTTGGCTGAAATATTCACTAATTATTTGAAAAATGTACTTCAGATATTAGTAATATGAATGTTTATGAATGTTAATATTCACTAGCTCAGATATTAGTAATATACAGTAATATGAATATTCACTATATATAGACTATATAGATGTTTATTTCAATGTATTTGGAAAAATCTTGAACTTGTAACCTCAAATACCTCAAAATTGGGCTCAAATACCTTGAATGTAACATATAGTAAAAATCCTATCTTATTTTATCCGGAATCTATAAATTCTTTGTTGTCCAGTCATGTATTTGATTACCAGACCGTAAGCAAATGTTATCTCCATTGTTCCACCTAACAAGTACTGTACATATATTTCGATTTTGGGGTATACCCGCATCTTGTTGTAGTTTTGATTCAATACTAAACTCTTTTCGTGGTGGTTGTTTCAGGGGTGTATTCTGCAGGAAATGAGCATAATTACAATGGATATGGGGTTCATCATGAGGGGTCCATATCCTCAGTGGCAATTTGCGGTACCTAAACTGACGCTACTGTACCATGTAAAACCATATTTCGGGGTATATTCCCTTACATCGCCGTACATAGATTCTGGTTGGTGGTTTGGAACATGACTTTTATGACTTTCCATATATTGGGAATAATCATCCTAACTGACTTTCATAGTTTTCAAGATGGTTAAAACCACCAACCAGATAGTGATTAATGGTGATTAATCAAGATTTATGGGAGGATATTGTGGAATAATGGGTATATGATAGGTGGCATATATGATAGATTCTTAGATCTTATATATGGTAGGTATCTCCAATCAATCGGTACCTGAAATGGGCACTGATGTCCATGTTTTTTCGTTATTCAGTGAAGGTATATACCCAGCCATCAAGACTAAGATCTTTTAATGGATGACCCTCCGGTAAACTAACAGTTTACTATGGGAAATCACCATTTTTACTAGGTAAACCAACCATAAATGGCCATTTTCAATTTACCAGAGGGTACTGCTACATGCAGTACCCAGTGACTGATTTAATTTCCAGGATCAATGTGGGCTGGTTGTATGGTTTTCGTTGTACCGTTTGATGGGGATTGTTGCAACCTTTTTGAGGGGAATATCTACTGACCAGTATTGTGGGTAAGGTACTTATATGAAATATGCAGATGGTTGGTGGTTTGGAACATTTTTTATTTCCCCACATTGACGTGTGGGGTTTTTGTTTTTAGTTCTGTATCCGCTCCTCCTCCTCCTTCCTTCCCGTCCTCCCTCCCTCCCTCCCACCATCACTCTCTCTCACTCACACTCACTCACTCTCACTCACTCACACTCACTCACTCACACATCACTCACTCACTCTCACTCACTCACTCACTCACTCACTCACACTCACTCACTCACTCACTCACTCCACTCACTCACTCACTCACTCACTTGGGCTCCGCTGCTTTTGCGTGGCAGGCGTGGGACAATGTGCGCTGCCAAGGGGTCGGATGTACGCCCTGGCGTCCCTCGGGCTCCGCCTCTTTTGCGTGGCAGGCGTGGGACAATGTGCACAGCCAAGGGGTCGGATGTACGCCCTGGCGTCCCTCGGGCTCCGCCTCTTTTGCGTGGCAGGCGTGGGACAATGTGCACTGCCAAGGGGTCGGATGTACGCCCTGGCGTCCCTCGGGCTCCGCCTCTTTTGCGTGGCAGGCGTGGGACAATGTGCACTGCCAAGGGGTCGGATGTACGCCCTGGCGTCCCTCGGGCTCCGCCTCTTTTGCGTGGCAGGCGTGGGACAATGTGCACTGCCAAGGGGTAGGATGTACGCCCTGGCGTCCCTCGGGCTCCGCGTCTTTTGCGTGGCAGGCGTGGGACAATGTGCACTGCCAAGGGGTCGGATGTACGCCCTGGCGTCCCTCGGGCTCCGCCTCTTTTGCATGGCAGGCGTGGGACAATGTGCACTGCCAACGGGTCGGATGTACGCCCTGGCGTCCCTCGGGCTCCGCCTCTTTTGCGTGGCAGGCGTGGGACAATGTGCATTGCCAAGGGGTCGGATGTACGCCCTGGCGTCCCTTGGGCTCCGCCTCTTTTGCGTGGCAGGCGGGGGACAATGT
>CAMXCT020006652.1:128465-303694 GCA_947184155.2 Cladocopium goreaui | reverse complement strand
ACTCACCCACTCACTCACTCACTCACTCACTCACTCACTTACTCATTCACTCACCTGTGCATGCGCATACATACACACATACACAAAAACTCACCCACCATCACCCCTCCATCACTCTTATACTTCCTCTTCCCTTCTTGCTTTTCTATGCTCAGTCTAAGTCTAGAGAAGTTGGTAACATGTGGGGTTATCCGGTCCTATAATTTCCACAATATATGGGATAATCCTTCCCATTGACTAATATTTTTCAGGGGGGTTGAAACCACCAACCAGACAAGTATGATGTTGTCTGAAAATGGGCTGTACACTCATTGTTCATTGCATCTTAAGATACTTGTATGTGGATAAGGCAGATCGATTTGAACATTGGGGACACATCAAATTCAATAAAGCTAACGGTTGGCCACTGAATAATATATTTCAATGCGTTAATCAAGCGAAAATGAGGTTTTTTGTGGCCTTAACTAAATTAGCCGACTCATACTGTTGATGTTGTTGCCATTGAATACCCTTTGTGAAACTAACATAAGTATGGAACACCACCATTTTGTATGGGTAAATCAACTATTTCTATGGTCATTTTCAAGTTCGCAAACTGTTAGTTTACCAGATTAATCGGCTCATAATGTTGATGCTGTTGCCATTAACTACCCTCTGGTTATTTAACATAGCCATGGAAAATTGCCCATTTATAGATGATTTTCCCATTAAAACCTCCATTTATAAGGGATTTTCCATAGCTATGTTAAATACCCAGATGGTAGTTTCTATACTGTTTAACCGCTTAATATGGCATCAATTTCTTGAAGTTTTTCCAGGTCGGTGCTGCTAATCACCGGCACTCGTGCTCTGGCGGTTGCCACCGAGAACGCCACCTTCCGACTCACAGTGCGACAGGCCTTCAGACACGTTGCGTGGGAGTGGAATGATGGTTAAACAGTTAAACGGTTAAACCATCCAGCTATTGGGAGATCTCCAATTTGTGGAGCCTCAAAAAAATGATCCCATACGTGCCATATTTGACTTATAGCTTGGTTAACTATGGTTTCTGGCTGTTTATGGTAGATATAGCAATAATATATCTATAACTAGTATGGTCTAACCAAATTATAACTGGGGCTGCACCACCTTGCACATACCTGGGTTTGTTTGGTCGGTGATGTTTTATTTTCCCCATGGGAAATCCACCATGACTGGGGAATCTGGTCCAGCTGGTGGGGAAGACCATCCAGCCATAATAATCTTTGTTCTTCAAGTGTGGTGCCCAGCTCTAAGTTGGTTTATAGTCCTCTTTAACTATAGTTATATGATGTTGTATGGAGGTTTCCAAAATGGAGGTACCCCCCCATTTTCTCCATGTTTAAATGGATTTTCCCTCATAAACCATCCATTTTGGGAAGCCCCATTTTAAGGAAACCCCCTATATTCCCCTAATCAACCATCGTTATTCCATGACAGGCCCAGTCGCCGTCCATCGCCACGTCGATCGTTGGAAAAGCCGCTGCCTCAAGGGCCAGATTGGTTCTGTTGAGCCTTGGCGAAAACGACGTGACATAAGGGTGATTGATAGTGGTTCATGGCTGGTTGGTGGTTTCAAACATGTTTTATTTTCCATCATATTAATATATGGGATAACCCTTCCCAACTGACTAGTATTTTTTCAAGATGGTTAAAACCACCAACCAGATAGTGATTAATGGTGATTAATCAAGATTAATGGGAGGATACAGTGGAATAATGGGTATATGATGGATGGCATATCACGGGTAATCTGCGTAAATTATAACGCCCTCACGTCGCGACCGAACCCTGGAATGATGGTTTATATATGGCAAATTATCCCAAATGGCCTTAATTCAGATCAATGAAAATTTATATTTTACCCAGATGCCATGCTAAAAACCACGTGGCTTTGTGTGAAAATATGCTACCCCAAAATCCTATAGTTTATCAGCATGTTCCCTAGTAAATGGTAGTAAATGGCGTTAATTGGGGATACAACGTGGGTGAAAGAATAATAGACCACCCATTTGGGAGGGGTTTATATCGCCTATTTATGGTGATGACTGGGGGATTGTTTATTATTTATTTTACCCACATTACACTATTTCAGACACGCCCATTTCAAACTTGTGACACATTGCTACAAGGTGGTGCCCCCGAAGGTAGCTAAGGTGGTACCAATAACTAACCACTGGACTTATGGCAGATATATGTAGATATATCTATAGTTAAGGGAGTTACACACCAACTTATGGGCACCATATATATATATGTAGATATAGATTCTATTTGCATCAATATGCATCAATGGATTGAACAAACAATAACAACTTGGAACCATCTGGAACCTATGTGTGAGCATCAGTCAGCACTAGTCAGCATCATCGAAATTGCTGTACTCGTGTGTGCAGTTGAAAAAACAGTTGAAGATGGTTGAAACATGTGGAAAACCATTCGAAACCTGTTGAAGTTGGGGTAATCATGGGTTTCAAGTGCATGCATGTTTTGCCCAGCGCGATTCACTTGCCTGAGCTGGTTCATAGACGGATGAGAGACGATGGAACCCTCGACCGATGGATCTCTGATGGCATGGCAGAGGTCGCAGGGAGGCTTGTTGCAGCTGCAGCTGCCAGGCCACCTTCGCCCGTGAACATCAAGCAGGTGGCGCAAAAGTTGCTACGACTCAAGGTTCCAGGTCTGGGAGAGCAACTAGGTTGGAATGATGCAAAGCCACGTCGCAGCTGGGTGTGGGCCCGAGCAGCGATAAATTCCATTGATATATTTATATTTACTATGAAACTTGATTTTATAACATTCATGGGGTTTGTTAAAACATGTTAAAACCAACATTCCCGTCACTGGGGGGGGCCACATTGTAGGTTATAGAATGTTGTAGATATTCATATGTTTGATGCTCAAAAGGTGGTGCCCCAGTTCCTGGGCTAAGTGAATTCGCACAGTTCGCTTGGTGTTTTTTTTTGGTTTATGGTAGATCTGTTGAACTGGCGCCAGCTAACCATTGCTTAATAAAACGAGTAAACTCAATACGAGAAGGCGGCATCCGTGACATTGCAATGCTTACAGGAAATTGTATCAACATGTTGCGTATGTTTCAGTTATGGTGACTGAATGTCAGAATGAAATATCCAAGTCAGGAAGTCTTCTAATTATGGCATCTCCCCGTAACACATCATTCCTGAATGCTGTTGCTGACTTTGTGGTGGTTGTGGTTGTTGTGGTTGTTGTGGTTGTTGTGGTTGTTGTGGTTGTTGTGGTTGTTGTTGTTGTTGTTGCTGTTGTTGTTGTTGCTGTTGTTGTTGTTGTTGTTGTTGACGTCGTCGTTGTTGTTATTGTTGGTGGTGGTGGTGCTGTTGCTGTTGCTGTTGCTGTTGTCGTCGTCGTTGTTGTTGTTTGCTTGTGACTACATTGCTCTACATGTGTTTACATGTGTTGGCAAATTTCTACTTGCTGATTGCGCATCTCCTCGTTTCTGCGCGTTCACATCCGCATTTCACCTCAATTCCTATGGCTGCATGTCACTAGTTTCGACACATCACCATGTGTGTTCATGTATATAGCGATATAAATGTGTATATTATTGTTGGTCGATACATGTGCATGTGTCGCATATTCCAGTGAATTCGCTGCTTCTGACTCAATGTTTGGTAAATGTGAACATCTCACCATCATCTGACTATTGTTTTGGTATTTACCATCTGGTTATTTAGCATAGCCATGGAAAATCACCTTTTTTTAATAGGTAAACCATCTATACATGGGCCATTTTCCATGGCTATGTTAAATAACCCGAGGGTACTGTAAACATGTCAAACAACACATCCAACGTTGTACGTATACTGCAATGCCTATCATCTTCAGGATATCTAGCAGATGTCAGGTCCAGGATGGGCCCCCCAGTGATGTGAACGTTGATTTATAAACCCCATGAACTATAGATTATAGTAAACCATAGAATTCAGCCACTTACAAGGCAGCTGAACGCTATCTTGGGGGCCCCATCCTGTGCAATTCTCCCCTTTCCCGCTATATCAGAGACCAATGGGAAGTATCCGAAGTGGACGCATTGTGCGTTTTTTTGGAGTTTGACACAGACCTCACATTTGCCAGGCACCTTTAATTTTCAACAAATGAGAATGGGTCAAACCTATGAAATTACCATATTTGGGGGAATAAACATCCACTAACCAGCTATTTTAGTGTACTAGGCTCCCACGGGGTTTGACTCATAGCTAAAATCAAAGATGGCAAGTCAAAGCTTTTGTGATAAAATGATTTGGACGTAGATTTTTCATGACAAAAATACAATGAAATTTCCAGATCACCAGGGGCTACTTGTGTAAATTGTGTCTCCTAATCAATCCAGGAATCGCCAGTGGATGATATAACCAAAAAAAACTGAACGGAACTAACTGGGGTGACAAGTCCCCCACTTGAACTGCTGGGTCCTTCGCCACCAATTGGTTCCACGCCACGCAGCAACTTCCGAGGGGAGAGGGCGATGCCCTGTATGCAGCCGCTAGCGTGGGGGGACCGTCACTTGGTGACTTTCCGCCGGAGGTGGAACTAACATGGATTAATATGAATTAACATTGGCGGATATGGATTAACTGAGTAAAGCATGTTGATTTTGATCAGCATTCCAAAATAATATGAATTCTCACATTAGTTGGTATGGATCAAATTTGAGAATGTATGTCAATATAGGTTAACTAAGTAAACCTTGGTTTGGTTTGATCTGGTTTCCACGTTCTGGTTGAATCATCACTAAGGGTCTCTTTGAAAAATAGGATAATCATGGGCAATCCAAAATCCGATTGTTTCTCATAATTTCCCATTTTGTCGTCGGTTTTGGAGATCTCCGACTTTTGCTTCAGTTTCTGAGCCTATGGTGACCGCTCCCGCAGTCGGTTCATTCTATGACCAAGGTTCCAACTTTGGTTGACGACCACGAGCATGATAAGTGGGATGTTATAAACCATAGCTGTGATAAAAAAACACATATCATGATGTTTAAATGTGCATGAAAGATATTTCATGGTTGTCATATATATATATAGATATGATTTTATGCACAATGTATAAGATTATATCATATACTATACATATATAATGTATGTAGTTGAAAGATGTGCATATATATCAGATCTCATAACTCAGAACAGGAAGCATTCATAAAGAACCTGTATCCATGATATGCGTTTGCGCGT
This sequence comes from Cladocopium goreaui, assembly GCA_947184155.2. Lineage (NCBI taxonomy): Eukaryota > Dinophyceae > Suessiales > Symbiodiniaceae > Cladocopium > Cladocopium goreaui. Next base: position 298,463 of record CAMXCT020006652.1, on the reverse strand, counting down.
AAGCATATATATATATATGCATGAATTACAATGACCTCAGTATAACATCACTAGAATAATGGTTCGCTTGCAGGGAATCATCCCGAACTGGCGGGCCGGAATGACAAGATGTGAGGCCATCATTGAGTGAATTTCCTACAACTCCGCCAGATATGTATATATATGTGTGTGTGTGTGTAATTCTATATACATCTATACATATATATTTATACACACCGTATTTATTTATCTATCATACTTATTGTATCTACAATATAGATATACATGAACATATACATATACCTACATATACATATACACATTCATATACATGTAAATATCCATATACATGTATATGTGTACATATCTATGTATATATATATATACATGAACATATATATATATATTGTATATACATATTATAGTTATCATTTACTATAGCCATATATTCATCAGTACCTTGTTGCCGCCCAAACGCCGGCGATTCTTTCAGGGCAACATCTTTGGACGAGAACTTTGAGAAGATCTTGGCCCCAGAACTCGGCAAGGGCTGGCCGCGCACAGGCGGCGGGCCCTTGGGCCGGAAGGGCCGGATGGACCGGAACATACCCTTTATTGTTGGGTTTACCACATCATATTCGATATATGTTTACATACCCTTTGGTTATATTCAACATAGCTATGTTTTTAGAATTCATACGAACTACTTCAAAATGGATGATTTGGTGGTAGCTCCATTTTAGGAAACCCCTATTCGCACGATACCTCTTCTCTGTTTATGGAGAAACGTACTTATATACATGCATGCATGAGACATATACTTACAGATACATATATGCCCAACTAGAAACCATGACAGATTTTGGTGATAAAATTTACAGGACACCCCAAGGTTAAACGGTAAAACCATAACTTCCCCCACATGTTCCTTGAAATCAATACACCGAATATCCCATAGCGTGGTTGATGGGTACTTTGAAAAGATGCAACAATCAGGGTCTCCCAAAAATGATTTCTGACATCAATCCATTGACTAATCAAACATCCACAAAAATTTTACCGTTCAAACATCATTGTCGATGGTTGAACCGTGTTGAAGCCACCTCTTTGATGCTCAAAGCCTCTTTTTTCATGGTTCAGCCACGTTCAGCCACCGCAGGTTCCATCTCCTTCTTGAAATCCTTGCGTGACGTGCCTCACCATGAGCCTTTGGCCGTCGCCTGTGCGCGGCTGCTTTCAAGCGATGCCGTATCAACGTGCTTCCAACCCAGTGGGAATGGGTGGGACATCCTTGCTATGCGAAGTTGGTTTATAACAAACGGAATAGAAGGGCCCAAGGAGGACATACAAACAGGGCTACTTGGATGCGCATTTCGGCTAGTAAGTTGTCAACCCCATAACCTGGGAAAGGAACAAAACAAAGAGACCATGAAAGTTTTCAAAAATGAAGGCACCTCCAAATCATCAAGTGAAGGTGTATTAACATTGAATTACGCTTTTGGCCCATGATGTATCTCCATTCTAAGTGAAAAACAACAGATTTCACCATAGTTTCTTGGGGGCAGCGGCTCCATTTCCCAACTTTTGGGGCTCAAAATCTTGTGCTTACAGCATCTTGTAATCTCAACTGCAGCCCCTTTGGTATAGTCATTTAGGTGTTTTTATACAGTGGTTTATAGCGCTCATGAACCACTAGTAACCATTATTAACCATGATTAACCACTATTAGCATCGATTGATCGTTATTCTACATTATCAACCATTGTTAGCAACTTTTAACGATTATTAACCATTAATTGACCATTACTTAGCCGTTAATGAACCATTAATTAACCATTTAATTAGCGTTAATTAACCATTAATTAACCATTTATTTAGCGTTAATCAACCATTCACTAATCATTATTCATCATTGGTCAACAATGATTAACAATTATTAACCACTATTAACCACTATTACTCACTATTAACCACCATTAACAATTATTAACAATCACCAACAATTATTAACCACAATTATGAACCGTTTTTGACCATTAATTAACCCTTCCTTTTAACCATGGATTTCTCTATGGCCATCCGTCTCAGGTCCAGTGAAGCTCCAGCCGCCAAGCGGTTGAAGGTGTGGCAGCCGGCGATGATAGAAGTTACAGGAAGTTATAACCCAGTATAGGTTTATTCATTCAGTAGTAGCTATAATAGTTATAACAGTTACAATAGTTGTAACTATATCTATCAGAGTTAACATGTTATAACCAGAGATTGTTAGCTAAGTTGGTGAACACAACTATGAAAAAAGTGTATGAGCGATTTTTAAATAGCTGTTTTTAACAAGGGTGTATTTATAACAGGCTTAACCAATGGTTAATCAATGTATAGGTCGACTTAGCTATCTAGGCGGCCTCACCTTGCATGATAGTAGCAGTTATTATTCCGAGCCACTCTGGAAACCACCATCCTCAACCCGGTTTAGGGATGACTTCGGGACTGGCTTCGCGTTCAGCCTAGGGCAATTTGAGTTTTAAAACGTTGTAGACCAATGGATTTCGGAGAATCGAAGTCACATGATTCTCGGTGACTATCTATCCCCCTCTTTCGTTGTTGAAACCATGTCATTCCCTTATAACCTTCCTATTTTCAGCCTGGTTATCCTTCCTTTTGCTGGTGAAATCCTATATTTGATTGCTTATGTTTGTATCCTTGCCTCCAATCCCAAGTTGTCAGTGCACATCACCCGTCAAGCAGAGGCAACTTCAATGATATGTTTCCACCACTTGTTTTCGGGAAATCTTCGATCCCCATGCCTATGTTGTGAAATTTGGCTAACAAGATGCCAGTGTTTCCAGGATGTTACTTGGTGGCTCATCCCACGAATCGTAAGTGAAAAAACTCCAGTTATAAGTGGATTAACCCTACTTGTCCCATTTACAACTGGCATTATAACCCATTTACTAAGTGGGATAAGCCACCAAGTAGTATATTTCCTTCATTACAATTTCCAACTTTTCTATCTATTTTGGGGTTGCTTTCCAGTAAAGCATGCTGGAAACCCATGGGCCAGGTATCTTCCAGCCCCATTTTTGCGGCTGGAACTTCTGCGAGTTCCGGCTCGGGCAAAGCCGACCAGGCGCCTAAAGACATCTAAAGACCTGGGGGACCACAGATGGCTTAGTCCATTTTCAGTACTAACCATCCAATGATTGGGGTACCCAAGTTTGACCCATACCCATATTACAACATGGTGGTTGCCTAAAATACGGGTGCCCAATGATTGATCCAAGTCATTAGGCTATTTTAGCAACCAAAGTGTCTTCAATCCACGGTGCCAAGAGCCCCTCTTGGGTTCCAAAGGTCTGGACCTGAAAAGGTTCGCAATGGTGTATGAACGCGCCTTCCCCGAGAAAGTCTACTCAGAATTGCAGAAGCCTCTGATTGCCTCGGAGAGTGCCCCAGCATGGGTTTGTTTCGAGACCCAAGAACTTTGGTTGACACAAAAACACGTGCGAGCTTTGTATCTGGACTCACACAGAGAGCTCAGATTTCGTTCACCTATAGACTGATGGTGAGTTGGAGACTTCGAAATGTGCTTCGCGCCACAACTGCGTGCAATTTTTCAGCTTTCATCTGGCCAGCTGGCTCCGCACCCGCCGCTTTAGCAAGCCTACTTTCCGACCCGCCAGAGCCACAAATCATTAGAAAAACGCAGTGTTTCGCGACTTTTCTACCTTTTCGCGCGCCTGCATCTTCTTTCTTCTGACTCTTTCTCTTCTGATCTTCTTTCTTCTTCTCTTCTCTTCTCTGCCCCTTCCCACCTCTGCTTTTCCATCTGTCCATATTGTCGAAAGTTTGACTTCTAAACCTCCTTCGATAAAGTGGCTCTTCTGATGTCTCTTGTGAAATATTGACATGCGTTGCGACCGCGCAGGCTCGCACAAAGTGTGTGTGCCTGCATTCTGGGCTCAATCTGGGCCGCGGCATTTTTCCAGTCAATGTCCGTATACAGCGGCTCTTCTGATGTCTCTTGTGAAATGTTGACATGCATTTTGATTGCTCAGGCTCGCACAAAGTGTGTGTCTGCGTTCTGGGCTCAATCTGGGCCGCGAGATTCTTCCTGTCAATGTCCGTATACAGTGGCTCTTCTGATGTCTCTTGTCACATGTTGACATGCATTTCGATTGCGCAGGCTCGCACAAAGTGTGGTCCTGGCTTTTTGGGTCGCCGCTTCATCATCATCATCATCATCATCATCTTCTTCTTCTTCTTCTCCTTCTTCATCACCATAATCATCATCATCTTCTTCTTCATCACCACCATCATCATCATATTCTTCTTCTTCACCATCACCATCATCATCATCATCATCATCTCATCATCACCACCACCACCACCATCATCATCGTCATCATCATCATCACCACCATCATCATCATCATCATCCTCACCAGCACCACCATCATCATCATTATCATGTTTCATCCTCAACATCATCATCCTCCTCCTTTTCTACATCATCATCCTCCACCTTCTCATCCTCCACTTCACCTTCCGCATTGTCATCTTCATCATCATCATCTTCTTCTTCTTCATTCTCAACATTATCCTACATTATCCTCCCGCTCCCCCCACACTGTTTGGGGTCTCTTGCCGGGATAATTTTAAGTTATACCTGGACTAATGGATATGTTTTCCAGCAACATTCCATTTATTCTAATTTTGGTTGGGTAACATCAATTCATAGACCTAACTGGCTCCCAGTTAAACAACGGGAATATGAATCCCCCTAGCTTCCAGTTAGCGAGTTTTGTTCACCAGCGATCCGTGCCGCGCAGTTTTAAGTTGCTGTCTAATCCCCTGCAACTCGTTCGTTGTATGTGCTATCCCGGATTCATCAACGCTGGTAATTCTTCGTGGTTTCAAAAACCCTATTCTGGATATATCTACCATATATCTACCATAAACCATAAACCATAAATCATCCATAATCCATAGTTTTTGGTAAAGGCATGATATAAACCCTAAGTATGGTTATCCACCCATTCGTGAAATTGGAGTTCTTTGCCCCCAACTTCTTTCAGTTAGTAAGTGCACATAACCCTTATATAACTTGGAATATGCTATATATATATACTATATTGCATTTTCTAGTAAAAGATTGGTATTATTCCACGAGATTAGCTGTATTTTCTTTCCATGGCTATGTCATATGGAAAATATCATGCGGATCTTACCATGATATTTCCGTTGTTCTTTCCTTCTATGGATATTTCCCGTTTTTTGGGTGGTATTTCATATGGCTCCAGGAGCCCCACAAGCCCACGGGCCGGGGGATGCCCATAGATCGTTTCCGTTTTTAATTTTTTTTTCTGATGGGATTCATGGATGATCAATAGATACTGTATATAGTTAATGGATTACCGTTTACCCTCTGGTAAATTAACTTGTTGACCCTGAAAATAGCCTAGCTTTAATGGAAACTAATCTTCCAATCCCTATCTGCCAGGGTCTATGTTAATTTACCAGAGGGTAATATCTATATATATATATACATTTGAAATTAGCCTGAGATTAATGACCGATAGTTTTTTGGATGACGGATATGATGCACTATTATGATGATTAATGATGATTAATTTTTATATAAATAACTGGGAATATCATATATGTTGTGATCTGTCATTATAAGTTATTCTGATGATTAATGATGACCATAATTTTTGACTAATGATTAAAGATGACCATATATATATACGTATATGTATCGCTTACTAACTTACTAACTAGATGATGATTCCCAGTTGTTAATAATGATGACTATGTAGAAAATAACTAATAATAATTAATGATGATTAAATACTATATATCGACAAAATTGTCTATCATATCCATCATCATAATCCATCATCATATCATAAAGTATGGATATATAGTATTGAAACGCCATTAATCATCAGAATAATTTAGAATAATAACGGATTATGATGTTTCAATCATACATTTAATTATTAATTAATTGTAATATTAATATTATTATAACATAAATCAGTTCATATTATCACAATAATGTAATGTCAAAACAAAAATTGATTCAATACTTCGCCGCCTTTTTTTTGCTTTTCCCAGGTGCGCCTGCGGCAGATTCTGCTGCGAGTGGCCGCGGCTGGACCCCCAGTCATGGATCCCATTCGCCGAAGCCAGGCGATGGACCTGGGGGACCCGGGGACGGCGGAAAAAAACCGTGGTGAACCAGAAAAAAAGTAATGATTTTCACAGGGATTTATGTGGAATTGTAGGGATTTATATGATTTTCGTGGGAATTGATGGGGATACTCATGGAATTATAAGGAACTATAGGGATTGATGGGGAATTGTTTGGGATATAGTTGGGATAATGTTGTTTTTTGTCAAACATGGATCGAAATGGTAGCTAAATACTATTCAATAGCTTATTTTTTGGCGGACAATAGAGATTCTGGTTGGTGGTTTGGATTCCCTCGCTTTTCCATATATATGGGAATAATACTCCCATTTGACTAGTATTTTTCAGAGGGGTTCAAACCGCCAACCAGGAGAAATATACCTTCATCAAACTTGGTAAATACCATCCAACTGCCGATTTTCGACAAAACCTGATGTTATACCTGGAATGTCTGTCAACGGTCTTACCATTCAAAGTCATACCAGTCGCAGGATCTTAGGTGAGGCGACTACCCGTTTACGACTTGAAGGATTTGCAAGAAATGGAGGATTGAACCAACTCAAGGTTGATGCAGAACTCAATGGAGAATTTCATGGTATTTCTGGAAAGTCAGCAATCTGCGTTGAAGTCAATTCTTTTCCACACTATGCAAGGCTTATGATCAACAAACTTCTTACCCCGGTCAACCAGTTCATGTAACTATCCCACTGATCAAAGTTTGTTTGAGTACCTCAGTTGTTGTTGAGCCATAAAGGGAGGAATAGACTAACCAGTTCAAAAATCAATGTGTTTTACCGTGGGCCCATCGATGAGCGACATGTATGGGGCACGGCAGGTGAAGCGAACTCAAGAAGAGGCTGAGAGAGAAATGCTGGAAATTCTGCAGAATCTGGAAGCGGATGGTATGAAGAGTTTTCAGTGCCTCAGCTGAAGTTATGGATTTTGGAATATTTTGTCACAGCTGTCACAGAATTGTGTGGCTGTCACAGGGTAACAGATGCAACAGGATTTTGTGTCTGAAAACTATGCTATGGCCCTAGGGCCAATTTTCTTTAGCGCATCAAGCCCATTGACTGGGGAAGTGGCTGGCACTGATCCCGAAGAGAAATTTGAGGTGTTGATCCGAATGGAAATAGATGTTGCTAGTTGTCAAAACCTCCCATTCTCATGGAAGTAGAAAATCCTTGAAACATACAAATATACTTAAGTGGTCCCGTTCAAACCTCTATCAATAAAAGATCTTCAATTGCCATGTTTGATTACCAGAGGGTAGTCTCATAATCCCCTTGTTTTTTCGGGACATTTTGGGGGGTGCTTTGATTTTCTGAGTGAAGCTCCCGATGATTTCCGACTGTTGAAGATGAAAATTCAGCAAGACGTGTGACCTAAAACACCAACGTTTCTATATACCCTCTGATAAACTAACATAACTATGGAAAATCACCATTTTCAGGTAAACTAACATAACTATGGAAAATCACCATTTTCAATGGGTATATCCACTATAAATGGGCATTTTCCATAGCTATGTTAGTTTACCGGAGGGTACAGAACCCCTAAAATCAACCGTTTGTGTACCAGTTTACCCCTTGGCAAATCAAACGTGGCAATGGAACACCCCCAATCAAAGTGGAGGTCTTTCATTGGGAAAATGTTCATCTATGAATGTGGGATTTTTGCATTGCCACGTTTCATAAACGGAGGCTATGTCAACATGTAAAACAAACATGATGTTTTAAATGACTTACCAACATTATACATGTTGCAGTTGGGACTAAATATCCTCTAATTGAGTAAGAAAGCCCATCCAAAACAAGCATTGGATCTACAGAAACAAGATTCTTAGGTGGTATTCCATATTAGGAAGTCATGAACTCGGAGTTAAATAACTACTTGGACTTGGATGTGCATTTCAGTTTGTAAGTGGTTTACAACCCAATATGACTAGGGCTATGCAGGGGTATTTCACATTGTTATTATCCACTGACGAAACGTGGGAAACGCCATGGCCCCAGGAAGGTGTGCCGCTCTGTGTCGCAATGTCCAAGCGCCCTAAAGGGGAGCGACTTGGCGGGCGATATGGGATGGCTGGATCGAGTGAAAGGCGGGGCAGCTACACAAACATTGCTTTTTTGCAAGTCACCATGGTGGCAATGCTCTAGTAAACTAAGAGTTTGCTATGGCAAATCACCATTTTACCTGTGGTGTGTATGCCCACTTCATAAAAGTGTTTTCCGTGCACTGGATCAGTACCACCGGTTGATTGGGATGCAATCTACTGTCATTTCCAACCTGGAATATACCCTTTGGTAAACTAACATAACTATGGAAAATCACCATTTTCAATGGGTAAATCCTTATAATTGGGCCATTTTCAATAGCCAAGTCATTACCAGAGGGTAGGATCACGGCTCTTGAAGATGCGGTCCCTCACGCTCGACCCCTGGCCAGCTCTTGGCAAAGAGGGCAGATGGGCGGATGTTTCCACGCCGACAACTGGATGATTTGTAGGTACCCCCATGAATTTGGAAAACCTCCATATGATGATCTCAGAATTGATTGGGAATTTACATGAAGTTAGCTTTTTAGGGGGATTTGATATATAATATTGAGTCCAACACATACTGCGGACGGTTGCGAAATCCCGCACCAATTGGTAGCAAATGGAATCCTATGAAACGCTGTATTTTTTATGGGGTTATAATGGGGTAAATCATCTACCAACTGTTGCAGGATGTTGCAACCGGCCACAGTATGATGATTCATTCAATTTATTCAAGGAATTGATTGGGAATTCACATGAAATTATCCCATCTTGGGGAATTCAAAGCAATATTTAATCCAACAAATCATGGTGATATGGGGGATGAACTGGGAAAGTGCTGATATCATCGATCATTGATGATATTTCATGGAGAAATACAGGGAAACTATTTGCAAATAAATTCATAGGATTTGGATGGGGATATAATGGGATATAACTATAACTACTGTAACAATCATGCTGGGGGACAGTGACTTGCGGCTATAGATCCAACCATTTTTGTGGGGTATCATGGGGATATGTAATGTGAATGATTTTGGATATTATGGAATATATTGAGAACGGGATAGATTGCTGATAATAACGGTCAGTAAGTTATTTAACAACCAAAAGTTGGGATTTAATATACGTATATATATATATATATTTATATTATATATAAGTATTAGAATTGCAAGTGGCTAATTGGACATAACTATTTAACACTGGTATAAATCTAATACTATTATCAGATATAGTGTGACATATGACCACCAATATGAAAGGTTGATCTCCATCATATGGGATAAATGTTGGTTATAAATTGTTAACCATGTATTTAACCAACAATTGTAAGGATTTCTAACCAACCACAATGGGAATATAGTGGGATCTGTAACAGAAAAATATGAAACTTGGGTTTGTTTGAAAATGTGGCATACCCCTGAATTGCCATGAAATGCAGGGGGGAGAATGGTGATCAACCGTCAAGTTTGGACGTACCCTATGTTAAGACAAACCCAGCGACCAAAACCAATTCAATGGGAATTTCAGGACCCTAAAATAGAGGTACTTACTGTACCATATAAAGTCAGTGTTTGTTCGGGGTAAATCCCCTTACATAGCCCTTACAGAACCTTTTTGTGTGGTAGGTACTTCCAATTTGGGTACCTGAAATTGTCATTGAACCATTGTTGAGACGGCTTATTGCGAAATCTGGCCATCATTGTTCTGGTTGGTGGTTTGGAACATGGATTTTATTTTCCAGATGTTGGGAATAGTAACCCCAACTGCCGAGCTCCATCATTTTTCAAAGGGCTAGGTATACCACCAACCAGCTGTTGATTGTGCTTCTTGATTGAACTAGCTGCTTGATTTTGTTGGAGGCATGGAAATCGTGCGACCGGGTCATGGGATAGTTTGGACAGTGATTACCCTCTAGTAATCAAACATGGCAATTGGACATCCCCTATCAATGGAGGTTTTAATGGGAAAATCGGCTATAGATTATCGATTTTTCATTGCCACGTTTGATTATCAGAGGATCTATTTCGGATCAGTTCCAACTTGCCAAATTGGTGATATCCGATAGCATATTATCAGTTACCATGTAGATTTTCTGTAGACCCTTTACTTCTTGAATGTGCAGAATCAAAACATGGCTTTGGACTCCTATCCCCCTCTGGTTGGTGGTTTCAAATATTTTTTATTTTCCATTTCATATATGAGATGTCATCCTTCCCATTGACGAATTCATATTTTTCAGAGGGGTAGGTATACCACCAACCAGATCCATTATTAACCATCATTAAATCACCATTAATCACCATTTTACCAACCAGCCCTAAACAAAAGACCATTGGATGGTCCCAACTTGGTCATGGATCCATTTGGAGAGCCGCCCATTCGCTGGGACGAACCTTCAAAAAAGCACCTTTTTCCGACGTTTTTTCCGGTGTTTTAAATCGGCAGGTGTTGGCATTCAGCAAGATAAAGCCAAACAAGGCAGGATGAAGATGATTTCAAGCACAAAAAATGGGAGTTTTGAAAGGTGATTTGGAAAAAAAAATATGGGGATGTAGATGGATGTCATTTGGGATGTAAATGGATCTTTCAGCACAAACAGATAACAATTTGCTAAAAGAGCTCGGAGTCCAAACCATCGAAATGACGATTAGCTCGCAGCAAAAGCATGAGAGGATTAGCAGACTTAAAATGTGAGAAGAACCAAGAAAGGTGGGCTCTGATTTGCGGTAAGCAATGAATAATTCTTGGATATTTCTAAGATCAATTACTACAGTGTATGCCATTGTTATATATATATACACTGTACGAATATATGATATACATGTATATATATACACATGTATGTATATCTATATATATACACATGTATGTATATCTATATATATAGACATTATATACACTATATGGATATAACATATCATATATGCATATTCTGATATGTCATATATAACGTGGTCATGATATGGTTACTACCCATTTGCCGGGATACACAGGGTGCTAAGTCCAGATGAAAATTCCAGTACTCCCTGCTCCTTGGATGATCATCTTGTGAATTGCAAAGCAATGCTGCGATATTAATGGAAAAGTGAATAATCTATGGGAAAAGTGATACCATTACATATCCCATAAGATGGATTATCCATCAGCTTGTGATCTTCTATGGATGAACAATTATGGAAAAATGATGGATATGTAATGGGTGCTTAGTGGGGTTCAATAGTGATAAATTGGGAAGATGATCTACCCTGGAGTAAACTAACACAGCTATGGAAAACCCCCATATGATGATTTAGGCAAGGAATTGATTGGCAATTCATATAAATGTATCCCATCTTGGGGAATTTAATGCAATATTTAATCCAACAAATCATGGTGATATGGGGGATGGAATGGGAGGTGATATCATCTATCATTGGTGATAGTTCATGGAGAAATACAGGGAAACTATTTGCAAATTCATAAGATTTGGATGGGGATATAATGGGATATAACAAACAATCATGATGGGGTGCATGCGGCTATAGATCCAACCGTTGTTGCGGGGGTATCATGGGGATATGTAATGTGAATGATTTTGGATATTATGGAATCTATCAAGAATAGGATGAATGATGGATTATAATGGTCAGCTATTTAACGACCAAGACTTGGGATTGAATAATTACAAGTACAAGTGGATAATTAGATATAATATAATTGTATAAAACTTGTATATAAATCTAGTACTAGTCATATTATCGGATATAGTGGGATATATGACCAACCATATCAAAGTTGGGTCTCCGTTCATCATATGGGATAGATGTTGGTTATGAATTGTTAACCATGTATTTAACCAACAAAAATCAAGAATTTTATATAACCAACCATAATGTTGATATGCTGGGATATGTAACCAACAAATATGATATGTGGGTTGTCGGAAAATATGGTATACCCACAAATAACCATACTGACAGTGAAAATGATAATCGATTGGAGTTTGGGATACCCTATTCTCAGACAAACGCATATATCTACCAAAGGGGGGGATATACCTGGAAAAGTCATAGTACCCTCTGGTAAACTAACATAGCCATGAAAAATCATCATTATTCATGGGTAAATCAACGAACTAAATGGCCATTTTCAATAGCTACGTTAAATTACCAGAGGATACCCTCCGGTAACCAAACATAGCAAAGAAAAATTTCCATTTACAGACAGTTTTCCTTGGTTCTGAATCGTTTATCCCCATCCTTTCGTGGTTCATAGTGGCTAGATCCCTGGTTTTATTGATCATATGATTAGCATTGTTTATCCTATGATTTTTAAAGTCATTTATATGTTTTATCCTACCATATCCTACCATATGTTAGTTTGTTGTCTGTATATCCCATACGTTTGTTAAACTGATTTAAGCTCTGCTTCTTGTTGGCCAAAAACCACTTAAAACAATTTTCTGAATCAGATTCCATCCTGGCTATGTTTGTTATCGGGTCCTATCCCATATGCTCCATAGTGCTGCTATATTTACGTACATTTGGGAGATGTTGATGATTTTGATGTCTAGGTCTAGGTCAATCTTAGATGGATACTTAAATCCTTTAGTCTTTTGGTATCAATGGGAATATCTACTAAGCAGCAAGTTTGCAGGGTATCTAAGATTGGCAATGATGTTGGCAAATATTCCAGCACCATGGAGCATCTGGATCATCTGGGCCAGGTGTTCGTCCACAAGTGCCAGCGGCGGTGCTGAAAGCGGCATTCGAACTGGCTGTGGGCGAGGCGTTCCGACGAAAGAACTGGGGTTGGTCAATTTGGGAATGAAGAAATGAAGGTCCATCATCCTCTAGCTATTTTGAAGCACTTTAGGGCTTGTAAAACTCAGGGTTTGGTTATTGTTGGCTTTAAACAACATCCTCAAGTGGGACATTCGCCAAGCCAAGAAACCGGAAAGTCTGGTAGTGTCATTTAGCACATCCCCCACATCACCATAAATTTCTGGGTGGAAAGAAACAAAATCAATGGGCAGTTTATCATAGTTTATCCCAAAAGTAGCCATAGTTGATATCATTTTAGATATTATCATAGTTTACCATATTTTGTCCCAAAAAATAGCCCCATTATAATCCCGATGTGTCATAGTTCATAGTTACCGTTGCGGTTGCGAAAAAAATCGCAACCATCCACAGAGGTGAAAGGATTAGGAGATCAAGCCAGATTGGAGGATGTTCATCAATCCATGTTCATAGGGATTTATATGCCCATTATAAGCTGAGTTACTAATCCAAACTAGTCTTTTGGTATCAATTGGATTATCTACGTTCACCAGCTAAGAATTTATTTTTACAGGGTATCTAAAAATGGCACTGTAAGGAATCCCATTCATGACAAGGGGATGACCATAAACTGTATTTCATCGACCACGGCACATGGGAGATATCACAAAGTCAAAATTTCAACACCAAAAAGATTGGTCTTAACCACTGAGAATGGGGAGATCCACATGTTCTAATTGCGTGGTTTGACCACAAAGAATGGCGAGGCAAGTGGTAAAAAATGGTAAAACGGGTGTCTGCGAGGGTTACTCCCATCATGTAGTTCAGGCCTGGTCTGACTCCCAACATGGTATATATATGGGGGGTTCCATACATGGGGATCCCCAAAATGGTTGGTTTACAATGGAAAATCCTATTAAAATGGATGATTTAGGGGTACCACCATTTCAGGAAACCTCCGTATATATATATATATAGGGGAAATTCACCAGAATGCTAGTTGCTTCATTGTGCAAAAGTGGGTGATACCACATATTTTACTGGCTGCTACTGACATATTAGTCCGCTTCGACCAAGTAACCAGGCAGAAAACAACTCAAATTGCATGGAAAAGATGATGATTTCATTGGAATTTTTCACCATCCCCCAATAATTTTCTATGGGAAACTCATGTAGTATGGTTATTTGTGCCATAGCTCTTGAAAATCACCCGATGTTTAATGTAAATCACCTATAAATTGGCCATGTTCCATAGCTTGTTCCATAGCGCGAAATTACCAGAGGGTGTGTCGTTTCAAAATGTTTTACCCTCTGGTTATTTAACATAGCCATGGAAAATCACCATGTTTAATAGCTAAACCATCTATAAATGTGCCATTTTCCATGGCTATGTTAAATAACCAGAGGGTAAAGCACAAGTGATGGAACCAAGGTTCTGAGGACTAGTGAAAAACGGTGTATGTTTGATTGATGATGAACCACGGTTTATATCGGAACCACAGCGTTGCACTGTGAGACATGTGCATTGCCTAGACTTGTTTATTTTTTCAACCAACTGAGAAGAGTAGATGAAATCAGCTTGTTTATTGCTATCTTTCTTGAAGGAATAACAATATCTAATGTAATGTAATATATACATTTGGGATATGTAATAATGTAATCCCCAGAAAAAAAAGAAAAAACGCTGCCCGAAAATTCCCCTCGCATGTTTGGAGAATTTTACTTATGGAAACAGAAAGCTTAGAGTCACAAGTTTAGACTGGGAAATCCCTACGAAACTCTATGAACAATTCATGTTTTCATGAGCTACCCACTGTTCAATTAACATAAGTATGGAACATCATCATTTTGGATAGGTCAATCACGGAATTTTGAACAAACGGAATGATCATTTTCAATAGCAAACTCTTCATGTACCAGAGGCGATCATCGAAGTCCCGGCAGGTTCACGATCTCGTCTCCTCTGAGATCGGTGTTCATTTGCTGCAACGCACCGCTTGAGCCGAGAAAACCAGGGGGGATCTGTACATAGGCAGCCGGCTAGCCAGCAACAAGAAAAGGAATCACAACGATGTGCGGAAGTGGATGTCAGTGTTGATCGAGACGCGTGACCGGTTTTTTGTTGACAGGTCACAAACCAGGTTTAAGCAGCACCGCTGGTTGTTGGTTAAAAAATACCTCCCCTAAAGTTCAAAATGGAAGCCAAACAAGTGCTATATCCAGTATATCCAGTATATAACTGGAACAATCATTTATATCCACACCATGTTTCAGGTTTCATGGTAAACTCAGGGTGGATCCCCTTCGAGTTCGCCCAACTGGCAGCCAGGCATACCCAACTCTTGATTGTCAACATGAAATAGTGGGATATTCACCCACCATGTATACGGGTAAATTATGTTGCGACCTCACTGCGACCTCACTATAATCATAGTTAGTAAGGGGAATCATCCCCAAGATAGCCTTATTTCAGGTTAGTGAAATATTATATTTTGCCCAGATGTATAATATATATATATATATTCTAGTTTGACATATACAACAAGCCTGAGGCGGATTGGGGTACCCCTACATAATTCATGTTCATGGTATTTTCCCTTGTAAACCATCCATTTTGGGCATGGCTCAAAATTAAAGACCTTGGGGGACCATAGTATTGATCATCCAATTATTGGGGTACCTAATTTTGATCCATGGCCAGATAACTTACAACTGGAGATACCCCACATTGCAATGATGGACCACCACATTCGGGGGGACGACAGTGCAATGCCAAGGTGGGACCCGACTAAAATTGTTTTTAGGGTTGGTATTTATTGGCATTTCCAAGAGGAATGGGTATTCTTGGTTGAACACTTGGGCCGGCACTATCAATCTTTCAGTGGGCCCATATCACCCAAGATCTCCAGTTACACTTTGATTTGACAGATGGCTCTCTGCCTTTTTCAGGGCTAATCATTGACGAATCATCCATAAATTTGGAAAAAACACGCTTCAACTTGCACTGCCTTTGAGTTTCAAGATTGGGCCACCACAGCAACGCGGCAACGCGGCAGTGTGAGACCTTCACACTGCTCCAAGTGGGGGCGCTACGAAGCTGGAGGTGCGGGGGCAAAGCTGTCAATGAAGATGGTACTTGGGGATGTGGGCCCCACTTAGTAAATGAAATATTCCATGCTGGTTGGTGGTTTGGAACATTTTTTATTTTTCCATATATTGGGAATAATCATCCTAACTGACTTTCATATTTTCAGAGGGGTAGGTATACCACCAACCAGCATGTTATTCCCCCAATTTTATGTGGAATATCCTCACTTATGGGATGAAATATGGACTAATTCATGGGATGGTGGTTATGATTGGGTTTTATCATCAAAATCCCTTCCATCTTCGCCCTAATATTTTAAAAAAAAACAACGTTCCCCCAGAAACCATGGGTTTTGTCGGTGATGGAACCACATTTATATATATATATATATTGTACCATGAATGGAAGTGTGGGATAGTGTGGGGGTGGTTCAAAAAGTGAATGGGGCATGGGATTAGCATGGGGATGGATATGGGACCACATGTTTTTGGTCACTTCAAGTATTACACTCCCCAAAAATAACATAGAACTGCATGCTATTCCTGAGGTCTCCTAACATGAACCTATGGTAACCAATACTAACCGTCCATTTTAAGGGGTACCATTACCGTATGACTTGACCCATAACCATAACCATATAGTCTTGAGTGAAAACCCGAGTACCCCAATGAGCATCAAAATCGTTCATAGCATGTGGAATTTCATTGCCCTGCAGCTGTTCCCATAGAAATTCTGTTGATTTGCGCAGAAGGTATAATACCAAAAATATCCCAAAATCTAGCGGCTCACATCACTTGCCCATCGTTTGGCCATAAAATGGGGTACCCAAATGCGGGGGGATCGTAAGAATTACATGTCATGAAAATGCCTACCTACTATGATGATCCAAAATGATCAGTTCCAAGAAAATGCGCGAGATGTTCAACAGACTTCTAGAGCACACCCCTTGCCACTCACAGATGCATTATGAAGTCATTTCTTTCATTCGGGGTGTTGCAGGACTTGGGGTAAACTCCAGGGCTATGTTTAAGTCATCTAAACCTCGGCAGAAGGTAAAGTTCCAGCGGGTCATTGGCAGCACTTTTGGGTGCATCCCAGTGATGTGTAGTAGCATTGAATCACCATGCAGCCAGTGACGGGTCACAAACGGGCAATTTTTCTGGGTTGCAAGGTGAGGCTTTCGAGGTTTTTGGGTGTTTTTTGGAGTGGTTTCCCTCCAAAACAAAGGTTTTCCATGCCTAAATTTCAGTCCAAGAGTTCACCGATTTGGACTCAATGCCTGGGATGACCTAACTTGGAACTGTAAGCCCAGAAAAGGATATGGGGGTTTCCCAAAATAGGGCTAGCCCAATAGCTGGATGATTTCGGATGGAACATCCCAATCAAAAATGGATGAGAGCTAAGGGTACCCCCATTTTCGGAAACTTCCATATGGCTAACCAAAATGATTTGGTGGCTTGTTGCAACCAAAGTGTATATGATGTATGTAAGAGATTAAAGTGGTATGGAAAACTGGTCTCTATGTTGCACTCAAACTTTGGATGTTCCCAAGTGATGTTAGTGAATTAGTTCAAACTACCAAGCTGACAGAAGCATTGTGCAGGGTCCAGTGGATTCGCTTTAGTTGGGACCCCCTAGTTCTAGGTCAAGAAGTGTTTTTTTCTCCAAACAACTGTACAATGTGAGGCCCCCAAGATATAAGTTGGTTTATAAGCCCCAGTAACTATAGTTATAAATACCATAAACCATAGTTATTGGAGTTATAAACCCACTAAGCTATCTTGGGGGCCTCACATTGTATGATAGATGATATGTGTATACCTTTTTATTTCCAAAGTTCCAATTTCCAACTTTTGTTTCGATGTTGCTATACATGAAATCCCCAGCTTTGTTGATAAACGCCATGCTTAAGCCTTTGTTGGTGGCATCACACCATTTGTCGGTGAAATCATCATCAGTGTTCATGCTTGAATAACCATCAATGATGTCACAGATATTTCTGCGGCAGATCCGCAATCTTTGAGGGGAAATGCAAATCTCGCCAATTGACAGATGATTTACCCATCGTAAGTGGTGATTTTCCATGGAAAACTCTTCAATTACCAGAGGTTTCCACAAAGGTTCCAGCAAAAAGCCAGCCCTTGCGAAGGCATGGCTAGATGAGCCTGACTTGCCCTTGGAGGCGTCAGCTTTGGGCTCCCAATCGCGGATTCACCATGATTCACCCCATTATACAACTATATGTAGCTATGTAGATATATATATATACAAATAGAGATAGATATATATATATATACATACATATACATATATATATATAGACATATATAGATATATAGATATATAGATATATATATATATATATCCCCTAATGAACCCAAACGTTCACCGATTTTTTTTTGTGCGTCAACGTTATCGATTTGGGCCACAGGCCCTCACCTACAGGATGTCGCCCCCTTCAGATAGCATTCAGTTGAGATATTTTTGTGACTTAAGTATGGTTTATGGTAGATATAACGAACTAGTTGACTATGGTATTCATGGGCTGAATCTAAACCAACTTAACTGGAAAGTATCATCCTGTAAGAATCCGAGGAATTTGTCTTTACTTAAATTCATAAAATGATTCCCCACCATGCACAACTATTTTGAGAGATCTACAAAAATCTAATCATTTGATCTATATATACATATAATCATATATATAGGTGTGTACTTGGTACATGGATCCATAGGGATATATTTACATACATATGTACGTATATATAGATATATATATATATATACACATTATCTAATAGGTGTTTTTTTTACAACCTTATTCAATTTCATGAAATACTGCATTTATACCATATTAAGCCATTTCATGAAATATTACGTTTATTACATGCATTTTTCTCATGTACTTACATATGTTTACATACGATACACATAAGTATATGAAATTTCAAGCGATCAAATATGTACTTTCCGTTCACATATATGTTCATTTACACTTATATACATTTACTCACGAAACTACATATTGAAGAACTTGATCTCTTACTCAACACATATACATATATACATACATACATATACATATACATAATCATATACATATATACATACATACATATACATATACATATACATAATCATATACATATATACATATACTAATATTTACTTACATATTCTTAAAAATACAGAAAAGTAATTTGCCACTATTTTGACAACAGTCTACGATATTTTACTATGTTCTATCTTTTTGGGGGTTACTATACCCCTGGATCATTGGATGTGCATCCTACGAATCGATCCGTGGTTGGTAATCCACACATAAGCCATAGTTCATCCCATATATAAGGGGTGATATTCCGTATAGAACTGGAGTTTTTAACCCATTTACTAAGTGGGGCCCGCACCCCCCAGTAATCCTCTCGTCTCATCCATGGTTTATAGATACACCACGGTAATTATGGATATATTATATCTACCATAAAATCTAGTGAAATTGGAGTTATGACATGTTATAACAGTTATAATTTCAATAACTATAGAGTTTATGGTAGATAGATATATATATATACATATATATATATATATAGATAATATTCTATAGTTACTATGCTGTATTATAATGTTTTATAGAGAGCACTAACCCAGCAGAACTGAGACCGGCACCGGCTCCAGGCCACGGGTGTGGTCCAACCCCCCACTTCCCAACGGCCCTGCTGGTCGCCGGCCGAGCCGACGGAGTTCCGATCGGAGCCCACAGAGCAGGTGGAGAACTTGGAAGACGACGAAGACACGGCGGGGATGGGATCGACAACGGAGATGGTTACCCGGCCTGGTAAACTAAGTGATTTACTGGGATTTATAGTGATTTACTGGGATTTTATAGTGATTTAATGGGATTTATAGTGATTCAATGGGATGGGATATACCCTCTGGTAAACATACAAAAAGCTATTGAAGCCATGGCCCAGTCGAAATAGTGGATTTTCCCATTAAAAATTGTGATTTTCCATAGTTTTTTGTATGTTTACCATAAGGTAAATAGGATGGTTAAATACTGGTTGGTGGTTAAATAGGATGGTTAAATAGGATGGATAATCCTTCCCATATATGAATCTATATGATATTGTGAGATTAACATAGATTAACATTATCTATAAAATATCTGGTTGGTGGTTTGGAACATGGCTTTTATTTTCCATTTCATATATGATTATGGGATGGTTAATATTCCCCATTGACTTTCATATGTTTCGAGATGGTTAAAACCACCAACCAGGATGGTTAAATAGTATGGTTACCCTCTGGTAAACTAACATAACTATGGGAAATCACCATTTTCAATGGGAAATCCACTATAAATGACCATTTTCAATAGCTATGTTTGTTTACTGGTTGGTGGTTTGGAACATGAATTTTATGACTTTCCATATATTGGGAATAATGACCCCAACTGACTTTCATATTTTTCATACTGGTTCAAACCACCAACTAGAATAGGATGGTTGACTAAATTGGATAGTTAAGTTAATGATGGATTGGTGTAGCATTTATCAATATTCATCATAATAGTTGGTTGATGGTAGGTTCCGTCCCATCCCCACATCTATGGGAAACCCTTACCCATTCTGTTAGGATCGTTAATAGGATGGTTAACTAAATTTGACCATTAAATTAATGATGATTAATGAAAATTGATAATTAAGAAAGAATAAGTTGGTTAATGAAATTTGATAATGAAATAGTATGATTAATGGTTAGTTAATATATACCATGGTTCTATAGTTAGATTTGATATTTTTTGATATAGTCTGGTTAATAGATGTTAATAGTATGATAAATAAACCAGTTGGTAAATATCATTTATAGTAAACCTGTAAACGTTGCCCATAGATGTGGGGACGGGACAAAACCTACCATTAACCAGCTATTCTACCTAGGGTGCCAGGGTTTTGGTTTCCCTGGGAACATGATCTACAATGGCGTGTTTTTGTTTCTCCACATCTATGTTTGTTTCCTAGGGCTTAAGCATCAAGTCATGGGGATTGAAAATTGCATCAAGTTCATATTGGAACAATCCAACATTTGGGCATTTAAAAAGGGATGGATGGATTCAATGGGAGATCTTCAGGATCCTAAAATGGAGGTACTGTACCAAAGGGCATATTTTGTGGGGATATTCCCTTACATAGGCCTTATATAGGCCTTATATATGGTAGGTACCTCCAATTTAGGTTCCTGAAATGGCCATTGATATATTGACGGAAGAAGTATTAATGGAATATTGATGAATATTGGAAATTTCATGGAATGGTGACTATTCCATGTGTACCCTCTGGTAATCAAACATAGCAATTGGAAATCCCTTATAAATGGAGGTTTATAGATGGGAAAATACTTGAAATAAATGGGGAGATTCAATCAAGCCATGTTTATTACAGGAGGGTATGAATGGAATAGTCATGAAATCTGTTCATGTTATAATGCTATATTCCATATGTAGCTGAATATTACTGGAAATTATTTGGGATATAGTAGATGGATAAAACACTTAAATATGAGGATATAATTGGATACTTAATACTCAAGGGGTATGATGATGAAATTAAAATACCCTATTGTCCCAATTCACAGCAGACAAATCGTGGAATGTAACTGGGGACATGGATATGATGATGATATGATGAAGATTTAACTGGGACATTCCCGATTCGTGGAATATGAACGGAAAATTCAGAATTGGCATTTTGATGATGATTGAACTGACGATATGGGAAAATAACTGGTTGTAATTGAATATGACGGAAAAAAAGGGGATACTAATAGATACCCTTTGGTAAACTAGCAAAAAACTATGGAAAGTCACCATTGTTAATGGGTAAATCAACTATTTCTATGGCCATTTTCAATAGCAGACGTCACTAGACATAATGGTTTTTTTAGGGGTAGCTATCCCCAAGTTTTGCCGTTCTTTTTCATGGCGAATTATGATAGTTTATCCATGTATGTATAAATATACATACTAATCTATGGGTTCGGGAGAATATTGTAAGATATATTAGTTAAATTTCAGTGTGTGTGTATATATATATGGAATGTATATTTAATGAACACACACATATATATATATATTATGCATACGCCATATGATTTCAGTTTAGGTTGATATCTCATGGGCCCGTAGTTTGTACAATAGTGGTTATGCCACCAACCTTTTTATGAGCATCTCTTTTTGTTTTATATTAAGGATATCACAATCGATGAACTGGGAACAACAAAATTGTTGCGTATTTAGGATACCAAATCCTAATGTGGGATCTGCAATGAGCCGTCCTCAATTGGGAAACAATTACCGTTGCGCTATCTCAATGAGCCATTAAAATAAACCCATTACCTATTTCTTGTATCCTCCATATACTCAATTTTGGAGTATCCCCCATTTTCAGTCAAACCCAACCATCATATCCGTGGCTGCTCACAATGGCATTGAACCTGGCCCACCCTTTGAATTTGATTTCCACACGGGATAGCTGAAGAGTGGCGTGCGACTGACTCCAGCTGAGAGGCGGCCACTGGCTCGGCCCCAGCCACTGAGGGCTTCCCAACAAGGGCGACGACGACGAGTAGCACTTCCGAACCGCCGCGTCTTTGCTCTATGACTCAATGACCATTGTACATTGAAGTACCCTCTGGTAAACTAACATAGCTATGGAAAATCACCATTTTTAATGGGTAAATCCACTATAAATGGCCATTTTCAATAGCTATGTTAGTCTACCAGAGGGTATGTTTAAGGTATATGTCCCCGTTCCGAACATCGAACATCGAAACATGTCATTTCTGAGGTCAAGACGGTGAATCCGACAATCCAAAGACTTTTGCTTCCTGGATCCTGCCAAATTTCCCTTCATATCCCCCTACTGTAATCCTTAATAATGTCAACCCTGGATTAATAAACGGACGGCTATTTTTTTTGGGATGTTTTTCCCGTTTTTTTTTGGGATTTTTTTCCCGTTTTCTGAAGGAAGGAAGGAAGGAAGGAAGGAAGGAAGGAAGTGCCAAAGATGACATCATCATCATCAACATTATCATCAAAATTGACATCATCATGAACCTGATAATACATTATCCTTTTGCTCCCCCCGCACTGTTTGGGCCTCTTGCCGGGATAATGTGAAATCATTTTTCCAAGGAGGTGCCAAAGCCAAGCGTAAATGGATTGGATGGACATTTTTTTTTGAGGATGTTGTGTTTCATTCTTTGTTACGACAACACGTGCAATATCAACTAGCAAAAGTACAACGACGCTAATCATGTTGTTTAAGGACTAGAACTTCAAGGCGTCCCCAGCAAAGTATTTGCACGTTTGTGCTTCAACTTAAACTACATTCTACATTTTGACAAGGTACATTTTGTTTCATACTTACATCATGGGTATCGCATTCAACCAGCAGCATTACATGTGAGAATAAGTATTGACACTCTGATTTGGGATCGAGTCGCTGCGCTCCTGTTTTTGTTTGGATCCAACCCTATCAGCGCATATGCAGGAGTAAAGTCTATAGTAAATCAATTAGTCTAAGCGCGTGCTTTGCTGTAATGCTATGACAAAGCCACAAAGGTGGATGATACGGCCCACCTTCTGTTTCAAGCCTATTTGATCAAACTTGTCGTCAAAATTCAAGTGCGTGCTTTGCTGCCATGCTGTGACAAAACCACAAAGGTAGATGATATGGCCCACCATCTTTGCCGCTACAAAAAGGTGGATGGTATGGCCCACCAACTGCTACGTCTAGTATTACGGTATTACTGCTACCGCTGTATGCTGTGACAACGCCACAAAGGTGGATGATAAGGCACACCTACATTGCGAATGAATGTATCCTGACCATGTGACGCTTTGCGTGGGGAGGCGCTGCGCCCTTGTTTTTGTTTTAACTTGAATCCTACATGGGTACTGCATGAGTATTGAGCATATTTGTATACGCTGTCAAGGCTCAAGAGAGATATAAAGTAATCCTGTGGACACCACTCATGTGACGCTTTGCGGGGGGAGGCGCTGTGCCCTCCCCCCGCGCCCCCCTCCCGCCTTTTTATTTTAAAGCCCCCCCGCGGCTTGTGACAACGCCAGAAAGGTGGATGATAAGGCCCACTTACATTGCGAATGAATGTATCATGACCATGTGACGCTTTGCGGGGGGAGGCGCTGCGCCCCCCTCCCGCCTTTTTATTTTAAAGCCCCAACAACCAACAAGCAACAACAACAACAACAACAACACCAACAACCAACAACCAACAACAACAACAACAACAACAACGACAACGACAACGACAACGACAACGACAACGACAACAACAACGACAACGACAACAACAACAACAACAACCACCACAACAACAACAACAACCAACAACCAACAACCAACAACAACAACCACCACCACCAACAACAACAACAACCAACAACCAACAACCAACAACCAACAACAACCAACAACCAACAACCAACAACCAACAACCACAACAACAACAACAAAAACAACAACAACAACAACAACAACAACAACAACAACAACCACAACCACAACCACAACCACCAACCACCAACCACCAACCACAACCACAACCACAACCAACCAACACCAACCAACCAACCAACCAACCAACCAACCATCCATCCATCCATCCATCCATCCAACCACAACCACAACAACAACAACACCATGCAAATCAGAGAGCTTAGCTGCAAAACGCTGCAAATACCAATCAAAACCATCAAACCCCAAAAAACGGGAAAAAAAATCCCGAAAAAAAACGGGAAAAAAAACCCAAAAAAAAATGCAGCCCTTAATAAACCCCGTTTACGGCTGTTGAATTGGGAGGATACCATTTAAGTATCAGATAATGACTATTGGAGGAGTACCCCCTAATTTTTCTAAACCATGGTTTAGTCTCATCCGGAGTTGACATTACCTTAGATATCTATAGATATCTTAGATAGTATGTGGGATCTACATGGATCTACCTATGGCATCCCCTGTTTTTTCCACAACGTTGGGCCCGGTTGTGTGGTTCATGGGGGCCCCCACAAAACTTCATCCCCGGTGATGCTGGCCAGATAGAATGGTCTGACTGATTTTAGCCGCTAACCATGGTGTTTTGAGTTTTTTGTTTTACGATATTTTCAATTGATGATGATACAAATACCAAAGATATTTTTTTCCGAAGTATCTCCACAAAAAGACAGCAACTATTGGGCTTATGTTCACCAACTTGCCCTCCAGTAGACTGACAAAACTATCCAAAATCACCCTTTTTTGAATAGGGAAATCATCTACTTTCATGGGCCATCTATACCAGAGATATATTACCATCTGGTTATGATTAACAGTTCGCCATGGAAAATCACCATGCTGTTAAGAACGGTAAACCATCTATTTTTGTGGGCCATCGAAAAACCATGGCGAACTGTTAGTCATAACCAGAGGGTAACAGAGGATAGCTATTGTTTGGGCATCACCTTGCAGAGTGTAGCGCAAACCCTGTCAGGAAGAGCTGCTCTGCGATGAGGACGAGGATGTTCAGCCGAGTCGACATGATGGGTGTTTTGACCCATAGGTGGTCCATGGTTTGGGATTTACCATCTGGTTATGACTAACAGTTCGCCATGGTATAGATGGCCCACAGAAATAGATGGTTTACCGGTTACCTATTAACAGCTGTGTGATTTTCCATGGCGAACTGTTAGTCAGAACCAGATGGTACTATACCTTGCTAAACGGTAAACTATAGGGTAGGCGAAGCGTTTTTTACGCGTGCGAAGGGGTGAAAGAGGTGTTTCACTAGTGAAACGAGATATTTCCGACGGTAACAATTGGATGGTTTTTCTGGGGTGTTACTTGTGGAGTTCGCTCAAACCAAAACAAGTACCCTCTGGTAAATTAACATAGATCCTGAAAATAGCCTAGTTTTAATGGAAACTAATCTTCCAACCCCTATCTGCCAGCGTCTATGTTAATTTACCAGAGGGTAAATGTTGGCAAACGATGTTTACAACAGCCGACCAAATTCCATGAATAATGGGCAGGAAGGAAGCAAGGAAGGAAGGAGGGAAGGAGTTACGACTTGGTTGAAGTATGTTGAAGTCTACAGACACCCTCACCTGGCAGGTGAGGAACAAAAATCACCTATGCAAGAATTCGGCCTTCGAACGAATGGGTTGAAACCATGATGTTCCGGACAGGACATTCCGGACCTAGACATGGCCATAAAGGTGGGATAATAAATATAGGTTCCATGTTGGTTTTGAGTGGTGTACCAGCAAAGAGGAAAAGAATAGTGACCACATTGGCCTTGTCAAAATTGAGTAGATCAGCCCAACAGTTTTTAATTTGATTCGGGGATGCGTTGCACAGATATACAGTTATACCACAGCTCTGTGGGTGCTGAAAAGCGGTGTTTTTTTTGCAGGTTTTTTTTGATCCAATATGGTAGGCGAAGTTTCAATCACACATCCGAGGTATTATGGGTGTATTAGGTCATTAATGTGGTTAAAACAATAATAAACCACCCATTTGGGAATGGTTCATACCACCTATTTATGGTGAATTTGGGGATGGTTTATTATTGTCTTGCCAACATTAATCTTATATTGTAGCTAGATGAAATGTTGCTAAGTTTCAATGTCAATCCCCAATGTTGATTAAATCAGTCCGTCTCCATTTCGACGGACTGGGTCTTCAGTAGTGGTATTGTAGTTTTGATGAGTCTTGACAATGCAGGATGCAAGGGAGCCAGAGCCGGAAGCAAGTGTGGCAAGAGCAACCTCGCAAGAACCAGTGAGACTGCAATGGATTTTCTTGTTGCCACCGGTGGATGCAGGTCGGTGAAGAGCACGTCCAAAAAATTGCCGAGAAGCTTACAGAGGAGGAATATGTTCAGTACCTTGGGTATTGATGCATGCTTTGATCCGCTCCTGAAAGTGCTGAAGGTGTTCTTGATGCCCTCCTGAAATCTCCTGGACATGTTCGGATTGTAGTTCTCATGAAAGTCCTGGTGTCCATCTCGACTATACTGTGCTATCTTTACATCCTTTGGTAATACTGTACGTCCATCGTTCACTTACGTATCTCTAAGTCTTTCGGGGCTTCAATTTCCCATATGTTTGGAAGGTAAATCTCCAGGTGGTTGGCGAAGAAAAAAGTTTTGGTTGGTCAAGTCCAACTTTTCTGGTTACCATCTGGTTATTTAACATAGCCATGGAAAATCACCATTTTTAATAGGTAAACCATCTATAAATGGGCCATCTATACCATGGCTATGTTAAATAACCAGAGGGTAGATGATGTTAGATTCCCATTCTTCGCGGCGCAGGTCAAAAAAAGGAGTACCACTGGCTTCACACGATCAGTCACGAATAGTCCGTATAGTACTCAGTACTCAAATATCCTAAAATGAGGTCAATAGATTCCCTTATGCAATTTGCTTAGTTTAATTTAATGATGGTTGATTATACCATTTCTTGTTGTGTTTTTACACGATTTGTGAAGGGTTAAAATAAGTGATTTGATTAAAAACCCTTTCACAAATCACTTAAAAGAAAAAAAATAATGAATACCCTCTGGTAAATTAACATAGACCCTGAAAACACCCAATTTTAGTGGAAACTAGTCTTTCAACCCCTGTCTGTCAGGGTCGAACTGTTAATTTACTTGAGGGCAGTGTTTTTTCTGGATGTGAATTGTTCATCTCTCCATTCCAATGGTCCCAGAGGTTTTTTCTCCCAATTTAAGCCATCTTTATTGGAGATTACACTTCAATTAACGATCACAATCAAGGATAGCATTTCATTACTTCATTCATCCCCATTTTTATTGATCAATCGTAATTGCATTGTGTAATCATTGATTGAAGTGCTGTTGGTTGATGAGGACATGACTGCTGTTTAAGTAGAGTTTGATACAGGAAGGGCCCCCAAGGATAAGCAAGTTGGTTTGTAACTACAATACCTAGGATGCATGGTCGATATACTGATAGACTATAGATACATATCAAACACGCATCCTAGGTAGTATAGTTATACTATAGTTCGATGAGGAAAGACACAACCAACAGCTTGTTTGTGGTGGGCTCACTTTCCTCAGTGCCAGGAATTTCTAGAGACTGCGCCTGTGACGCCCGTGGCGCCTGAGATTCGAGAGGAGCGTAGAGACTGAGCGCGGTGCCGTTTTGCATCGGCCCGTTGGTTTGTAAGTGTATCTATAAATGTCGTTACATGTTATTTTTGTTTGAAAAACAATGATTGAAATCGATCCTTTTTGCATAGCCTAGTTTCTAAACATACTTAAAAAGCCTATATAGGTCAGTTGGTTTCGTAGGCCAACTGGATTTGATGGTGGGTAATTGTGGCCTTCCTGAAAGGCTCGGGTTACATAGGTTACGTCATTACACAAGTCATCCTGAACCCTAACAACATATAAAACACTAACCAACACCTTAAACCCCAAACACTAAGCCCGAGGCCCTCAAACCTTGGAAAAAACCCAAAGAACACCTTTAAAAAAACTTAAACAATGATTCCTAAGGCCTAAAACCTTGGAGACCTAACAATGATGTTTGGCGAAATGAGGTGCTTGGACGTCCATTGTGACCTACATGTCACTAACGGATGGTCTCGTGGACGAACACAAGACGGTGGTCTGACCTAAAAATATGGGCTAAACAAAGTCGTTGAATGGAGGGTACCCTCTGGTAATGACTAACATAGCTATTGAAAATGACCATAGAAATAGTGGATTTTCCCATTAAAAATGATGATTTTCCATAGTTATGTTGGTTGAATGGAGGGTACATGAAGTTTCTGGAACCGCTTAAGCAGATCGAAGAGTCTCGATTGGGTGCTTTGAGCAAATGTTCGGCCCAAAAGACCTGCGGGGTGATTTTTCCACCCTACAAGCGGTTGGGTCAACAAAATTGCCGTGACGAGTCTCAATATGGTACCTGTTTGGACTTACCAAATTGCAGCTGGTAATATCTGGATATTGCCAAAGTTGGTGGCTGTGGTGAATCATTTTGAGTACCAAATTAGATCATGCAGAAATTGATACCATGGCAGTGAAGCGCATGAAGGGCGACCCGGAGGCCAGAGGCAGCCTGGACCTCCGCTTCCGCTTGTTTTATTGGGTGAAACTATTGGGTGTGGTGAAGAACTGCAGTGGCCACGCCGGGTTTACGCTTACCTGGACCGCTCCTTGTGCAGACTCAGACCTTTTTGGATCAGTCCGGCAACGACGAGTATCATCACATCGATCAACAGGTCGCTGAAAAGCGCTACTGTACAATGTGCGTGTGTCTTTGAGCTACACCAATTGATTCCACGTCGAAGTGCAGCGCCAGGACATGGATCGGAGTGCTCAGATACAAACATTACTTAAAATCGAATCAATAGCATTGAGATGCATTATATATATATTATGCATTTACGCTCGCATGGCGCAGTTCCATTGCCTGATTTGCCACTTGTACCGTTGTACCTCGAACGTTTTCTGCAGACAACAGGCCGTACATGTCTCACGACCCTGCCGCGTCGTCGTAAATGTTCAAGCCATCAGACGTGGACCATCGTGACCTGAAAATCCAAGATCCACAAGCAGATTTTGACATGACAACTGCTGGCACCCAGCCATCCCTTTCTGAGATATTATTTATCTATGCTTGGTTTGGTATCGCCTTTTTTCAACGAATCCGTTTAACGCAAATTCTACAGGAAACCTTGTTTTTGCTCCAAGCAAATAGATAATAGAAGGATTTCCTTCGGATTTTCCCTTAAACCAATTCTTTGCTTTGTTTTCTTGCAAACTTCAAAGACTAGAGTTCATCGTTTAACTTCAAGCTTCTTTGGCATATCTACTTAAGAAATCTTAAGAACACAAACATCAGAATCCATGCTGAAGGACGCAAAAGCTTCCACCTCGGACACGACCAAAAATGCCCAGGACTCTTCGAGATGGAACAGGGCAGGGTAACAGATATTGATGCATTGTTAGTGGCTAAGGCCTGTTTTTGAAAGTCATCGCCTGACATTGAATATGGAGGTTTCTATAGTCATGTGGGTACCTCAATAGTTGGATGGTTTATAAGGGAAAATTTAGCGGTACCCCTATGACTTAGGAAACAACCATATGATTTTTCATGCTAGATGTTTCATTCCCAAATTTGACCTGTGCGCTGACCCTCCATTAAGAGTGGACGAAGTCTAAACTCCGTTTGAAAGACACAGATGGTGAATCATTGCGAGGTTGTACTGTCCATGATGTGCCCATCATAGAGGATTTTCCAAGTGATACCTCCATTTATCAATGGTAATTTCAGGATCCTAATATGTAGCTACTGTACCATATTTTGGACCATATTTTGTGGGGATATTCCCTGAAATTTAGGCCTGAAACATAGGCCTTATATATGGTAGGTACCTCCATTTAGGTTCCTGAAATGGCCATTCAATTTACAACCAGTTCCAGGAAATTTCAACGTTGCCCTGCTTCGTTGGTCGTATCGTAACGATGGGAATCCCCAGAAAAGGGTGGTCCTTGAGAATTGGTTTTTTGATGCTCTACTTACCTACATGGGCGGTCCACTTTAAAGGATAATATATAGTCTGTATAGTAAATAAATTATAGGTTAACATATACCATATGGTAATTTGCCGAAGATGAGTTGTTATTTTCCGCATGAAATCCAGTATTTGGGGAATCTAGAGGGACTATGTGTTTTAAGTGGGCTTTATCTTAAACCGAGTTTCGGGTGTTTCGGAGCCAATGGATGGGATAACCTGATCATACCCGAAAGATGTGGGAAAAAACAACCAGATGTACATCATATATATATATATGTATTATATAATATATTAGGTACTGTGTATGTATATATATATATATGTGTGTGTGTATTATATACTATATATGATTGTAAAATTATATATTATGTATTGTATATCATATTATATAGATTATATATATCATATATTGTATTTATATATATCATATACATATTGTATAAACTATATACGTCGCACAGTCCTTGTAGCTTTCAGGACGCAGTGGAATCTTCGATCAGTGAAGCCATTGCGGAGCGACCCGTTCAACGGGTCAAGCAACTGATGCAGGTTAGCCTCCAGTAAATTAACAGTTCGACCCTGCTAGGGGTTGGAAGATGAGTGTTTCCACATATTTTCACTGATGAATTTTGGGTCGAAGTGTTAATCTACCAGAGGTTTTCATGGGTTCAACCTAAAGATAACATAACTGGTTGGTGGTTTGGAACATGAATGATATTTTTCCATATTAATTGGGAATGTCATCATCCCAACTGTTACTCACTCCATCATTTTTCAAGATGGTTAAGTCACCACCAACCAGATAAGATAACTGCTTGGTTTTTCTATGTCATGCTGAGTGACCTGAGTACCTGAGGTGGAAAATCCTCATCAAACGTGGCTGGAAGATGTTCATCCAAAATGCAGCTTTCCTGGGGAAGTCAGTCCTCTACGAAAGATGTTCAATGGTCAACTTTGATTACCAGAGGGCTAGGTCAATCTGGCCTGAATATGACCTGAATATTATTCTGGGATCATTATTCTGATTTTCAATATTGTTACATCATCAATCTGGTAATAATTATTCTGGGATCATTATTCTGGTTTCTGATTGATTATATTCTATCCTGATGATTCCGACGTTCATATGATCAGTATGTTGACACCGCGGCCCGGTGGACCAGTGAACCAAGCGGATATAGATCACCGTAGTTATAGGATGTTGTAGGGGCCCCATATCCCAACATAAATGAGGTTTAGACTCGCGTAGTTCGAAGCAGTGGAGACCCAGATGGCGTTCTTCTGGCTTTGAACATTGTTATGATTTAAGCCAAGAGTGATTAGTTGTTGCTTCAATTGAGTACCTGATTATTGTCTATCATAATTGAGTAGTTGTT
The DNA here is from genome assembly GCA_947184155.2 of Cladocopium goreaui. Taxonomy (NCBI): domain Eukaryota; class Dinophyceae; order Suessiales; family Symbiodiniaceae; genus Cladocopium; species Cladocopium goreaui. Next base: position 266,400 of record CAMXCT020006652.1, on the reverse strand, counting down.
TACTACAAGAATTAAAGTGCATTATGATTATGAATTGCTTATTAGACTAGAGTAGTTTTCTATTGTTTCTTGGTCATATATCATATATTCCCAGTGTTTGGCCAAAAAGATGGTTTCGATTATGACCATATTTGAACCCTTTCAAGTTGCACATGGATCTTTTGTGTAAAAAAAAACTTGGCAAACTTTGACGTCCATGATTTTTGTCTTAGCTCCAAGCTTTCACTGCCTTCCAAAGCGGTGTGCGCTCTCGATTCTGCAGGAGCAGAAGGAAACAAAGTCCGAAATACAGGAGGTGCGTGGCAGGGATCAACTTCGGTTGAGCGGCAGCAGCAAGACAATGAAGATATACTGGAGATATAGTGGAGAAAGCACTATGCGGATCCAAATTCCACAGCCACATGAAATGATCTAGTCCGACTACTTATCTACTTGAGGTATACGTGGGGTATTCTTGTGGTTTGGGATCTTTGGCGGCTTGTTTCTGACAGTCCAGGGGTCTATGCCCCTGCAAACAGCAAGTCGCAGAAATGCAATTTGCTACGATTTCCTTTCTCAAATCAAGAATGAAAACCATATACCCTTTGGTAAACTAACATAGCTATGGAAAATGGCCCATTTATAGATGGTTTACCGTTTACCTATTAAAAATGGTGATTTTCTATAGCTACGTTACTTTACCAGAGGGTAATATGAAACTGAGGAGAGACCAAACTTTAAAATACTTCTTACAGTTTCGTCTACAGGTTTCCATTGCGTGTCCATTTACAGATATTTAAAAAAAAACAAAAAGCACAAAAGCATGTAAAAGCACCATCCAAAACAAACACACATATATACGTGTGTATATATATGTATATGTATCATAGGTTCACAACCTTTTCCAAGTTTATGCATTCTTTTCAAACAAGATATGCACTAAGTGCAGGGACACTAGTAATAATTTTCAATAAGAATGAAGCATCTTTTGCCTCACTGGTCAGATGATGGTCTGTATATAGATCTTATCTCTAGATCTTCTGGCAACTGTCCTTCTTTTTCCTTTTGTTTCCTGTGTTTTGCTTTATCGTTCCTTCTTTCCTCCTTTTCCTCTTCTCATTCCTTCCTCTCCTCAACACAGCTCTGTGAATCGCACTGCACCGCAGACTTTGGCAGCTCCGTTTTTTCCGTGAATATATGTCAAGATGTCGGAATACATTTTGGTATAAAGGTGTCAGTCAAGATGTCAGTTTACATCACATGTCAGTTTCCATGTCAGGACACATTGGCGGACAAAATTACTACCCGCAATGGACATTGCCAAAATGGATGGTCCTCTATCGGTAAGTGAAAGTTTGTACTTCCATGCTATGTCTAAAAATAAGGTATCGGTAAGTGTATTGAATACATGTCATTTATCGGTTGTGAATGTTTTCGCACAAACGTGAACATCCCAAGCCCAATCCCCACTACTTTAGTCTTCCGCTAATTGTCGGTTACTCACATGTTAAAGCTTTTCAGTGAAAAAAACTGGCAGTGAAATATGTATTTTTACGAGGTTGGGACCTCAATTGACCTTGCTTGCACTGAACTTCGCGAAGGGTCCCAATAGAAAAAGAAGCAAAATCATTGATTTTGACTGCTGAGATACTTCTTTTGGGCCGTTCCTCTGGAAGGAAGGCATTGTGGATCAGCATTTAGGATTTCGGACGAATGATTCGCATTCTGAAAGAGCAAAACGTGGGGCTATGTGGGGCTGAACTGCCTGGGGCTGAGATGTTGGAGTATCGATGCAATTCTTCTGGCCACAGAAAAGTGTGGCATATACTGTATATATATTTATACCAGTAGTACCGCACAAGGCGGCGGCGGAAGTTTCAAAAAATAGGAAACCTATAGGAGAGCTTGGCTGTTGTGAATCAGGGATGGCAGAGCGAATCCACTGATGGACCGAAAGGTGCTTGAGGTCTCCTCTCTTTCTCTCTCTTTCTCTGACTATCTACTTACCTACCAGCCTATCTCCTATGTATCTATCTATCTATCTATCGATCGATCGATCTATCTATCTATCTATCGATCGATCGATCTATCTATCGATCTATCGATCTATCGATCTATCGATCTATCTATCTCTCTCTCTTTCTCTCTTTCATCTCATTACCTATCTACCTATCTACCTATCTACCTATCTACCTATCTACCTATGTACCTATCTACCTATCTACCTATCTACCTATGTACCTATCGACCTATCTATCTATCTATCTATCTATCTATCGATCGATCTATCTATCTCTCTCTCTCTCTTTCATCTGTCTATCTGTGTAGCTGTCTACCTGTATGTCTATCTATCTGTCTATCTGTCTACCTGTCTATCTGTGGTGCAGTGTCATTCAGTGTAATGTAGTGTAGTGTAATGTAGTGTAGTGGAGTGTAGTGGAATGTAGTGTAGTGTAATTTCGTGTAGTGGAGTGAAGTTGTGCAGTCGTAGTTGTAGTTGTAGTGTAGTGGAGTGTAGTGTAGTGTAATGTAGTGAAGTGTAGCGGAAGGTAGTGTAGTGTAATGTAGTGTAGTGGAGTGTAGTGTAATGTAGTGTAGTGTAGTGTAATTTAGTGTAGTGGAGTGTAGTGGAATGTATTGTAGTGGAGTGTAGTTGTATAGTTGTAGTTGTAGTTGTAGTGTAGTGGAGTGTAATGTAAGTAGTGAAGTGTAGTGGAAGGTAGTGCAGTGTAGTGTAATGTAGCGTAGTGGAGTGTAGTGTAGTGTAATGTAGTGTAGTGTAGTGTAATTTAGTGTAGTGGAGTGTAGTGGAGTGTAGTTGTGGAGTTGTAGTTGTAGTGTTGTGTAATGTAGTGTAGTGTAGTGGAGCGTAGTGTAGTGGAGTGTAGTGTAGTGTAATGTAGTGTAGTGTAGTGAAGCGAAGCGACATCTCAACCTCCAAAAGTGGTCCGAACCCCTGGTGTTTTTAACATTTTGACTTCGAAATGTGCTTCACGCCACAACGGCGTGCACTTTTTCGACATCTGAACCTCCAAAAGTGGCGCGAACATGTAGTGCTTCGTACATTTTGACTTCGAAATGTGCTTCGCGCCACAACGGCGTGCACTTTTTCTACATCTCAACTTCCAAAAGTGGTCCGAGAATGGTGTGTTTTGTACATTTTTGACTTGGAAATGTGCTTCGCGCCACAACGGCGTGCACTTTTTCGACATCTCAACTTCCAAAAGTGGTCCGAGCATGGTATGTTTTGTACATTTTGACTTGGAAATGTGCTTCGCGCCACAACGGCGTGCACTTTTTCGACATCTCAACTTCCAAAACTGCTCCGAACCCCTCAGTTTTTAACACATTTTACTTCCAAATGTGCTTCGCGCCACAACGCTGTGCACTTTTTCAACATCTCAAGTTCCAAAAGTGGTCCGACAATGGTGTGCTTTGTACATTTTGACTTCAAAATGTGCTTCGCGCCACAACGGCGTGCAACTTTTCATCTCTCATCTCCCCAGATGTCTCCGCACCCGCCGCTTTAGCAAGCCTACTTTTCAACCCTCCGGAGCCACAAAACCACGAAAAAACACAGTGTTTCGCGACTTTCCTACCTTTTCGCGCACCTGCTCTTCTTTCTTCTGATCTTTTCTCTTCTGACTCTTCTCCCTGCTGACTGCTTTTTCATCTCTCCATATTGTCGGAAGTTTGACTTCCAAACTTCCTTCGATCATATCACATATGTGAGAAGTAGTACATGTTCATAGAAATGTACAGAAGATGTATCCATCTTATTTAGGGTCTATTGTGCCCATTGCGTCTGTTGTGTCTACTGTGAATCTCTTTGGCTCAAGACGTCACATACTGTATCGGCCCCTTCTTGATCTGACCCGACCCATATCCAGAACGTGGTGTGCGCTCCTAATTGGCCCTGCAGGAGCAGCAGAAGGAAACAAAGTCCGAAATACAGGAGGTGGCAGGGACTAAAATCCGATAGAGCAGTGGCAGCAAGACAATGAAGATATATGAAGATATACTGGGGAAAGGACAATGTGGGTCCAAATTCCATTCGTGGCCACATGAAATGATCTAGTCCCTCTACTTGAGGTACAAGTGCGGCATTCTTGTGTTGGAAGGTTATTTATGATTGAGGTCCTTGGGTTTATGATTGCCGCGCGTAAACAGCCAGTCGCAATCGAACATAATGTTGCGATTTCCCCTTTCAAATAGAATGTGAACCATTTGATATCCATAAGATTTGAAACCGAGGAGACGCGGAAGTTGTTCAAGAATTCCCGGCATAGTCTGGCCTGCATATACTGAAAAAGACAAATTAAAACAAAAATAGCCTTGTTTTGGTCCACGTGTCCACATCTACAGATAAATACATATATATACATACAGACATGTATACATATATATATATACTTATATATACATAAATTTATTACATATATATATATACATATATATATACATATATATATATGACATACATATACATATATACATACATATATATAGATATACATATATACATATATACATATATACATATTTACATATATACATATATACATATATGCATATATACATATATACATATATGCATATATACATATATACATATATACATTTTTAAATATATACATATATACATATATACATAATTATATTTATACATATATACATATATACATATATAAATATATACATATATACGTATATACATATATACATATATACATATGTAAATATATACATATATATACATATAGATTTATACATACATACATACATACATACATACATACATACATATATATATACCCAGGCGTTGCAGCGTAGAGGTTTCCCATTCCCAAACAAATGTTGATTAAATTTAACAAAAGTCCTATGGGAAAAACAACAAAGGTACTAGGGGATATTAATCTCCCACCCCCCTTAAACCTTAAATTCCTTTGTGAAAAACAACAAAGGTACTAGGGAATATTAAACTCCCACCACCGTTAAACTTTACATTCATTGAAGATCTTCAATATTCAATAAGGGTTTAATTCTCCCACCCCCGTTAAACTTCTACATTCATTGAAGATCTTCAATAAGGGTTTAATTCTCCCACCCCCGTTAAACTTCTACATTCATTGAAGATCTTCAATAAGGCACCCCGGGCCCACCCCCGTTAAACTTCTACATTCATTGAAGATCTTCAATAAGGGTTTAATTCTGATGATGATGATGATGATGATGATGATGCGTCGCCTGTCGTCATTGCGGGTCCGGGCAAAGCCCAGGCATTTGCCGTATATATATATATATACATACACGTATGGATGCATTCAAAGGCGTAAAGACACGATCGAAAACCAGCATATCTGTAGTATTTTTGGCATAACCGCATGCATTGTTTATTCAAATAGGATATGCAATGCGTGTAAGGACCCTAGGTGATTTCAACAAGAATGAAACATGCCTCTCCTCACTGGTCAGATTATGGTCTGTAGACCTTATCTCTAGATCATATCTGTAGATCTTACGACAATTCCCTCTGTTTTCATCCTTCTTTCCTCCTTTTCCTCTTCTCATTAATTCCTCTCCTCAGCACCCACTCTCACAGCTCCGAGAGTATATGTCAGTCTAGACGTCAGGATACATTTTGGTACAGGTGTCGGTCAAGATGTCAGTTTGCATATTTCCATGTCAGTTTTTGTGTCAGCACATGTTTTAAAGCTGTTCAGCGGAAGCCCATTGCATTGAACTTTGCAAGGGTCCCAAGAGAAAAAAAAATGAACAAAGTAAATATTTGAGAATGCTGGGAGACATTTGTTGGGCCTTTGATCTTGGGGAAAGGCATTGTGGATCAGCATTTAGGATTTCGGACGAATGATTCGCATTCTGAAAGAGCAAAACGTGGGGCTATGTGGGGCTGAACTGCCTGGGGCTGAGATGTTGGAGTATCGATGCAATTCTTCTGGCCACAGAAAAGTGTGGCATATACTGTATATATATTTATATCATATCACATATGTGAGAAGTAGTACATGTTCATAGAAATGTACAGAAGATGTATCCATCTTATTTAGGGTCTATTGTGCCCATTGCGTCTGTTGTGTCTACTGTGAATCTCTTTGGCTCAAGACGTCACATACTGTATCGGCCCCTTCCTGATCTGACCCGACCCATATCCAGAACGTGTTGTGCGCTCCTAATTGGCCCTGCAGGAGAAGCAGAAGGAAACAAAGTCTGAAATACAGGAGGTGGCAGGGATTAAAATCCGATAGAGCAGTGGCAGCAAGACAATGAAGATATATGAAGATATTTGAAGATATATAAAGATATATAAAGATTTATGAAGATATATGAAGATATATGAAGATATTTGAAGATATATGAAGATATATGAAGATATATGAAGATATACTTTTTGTATAATTTTATATTCATATTACAAGATTTACAATTTTATAATTTTTATGAAGACATTGTATGATATATTGTACACAATTCGAAATTCCACCGGTAGCCGATGTTGGGAATCCCATTGTTAGGTGTCGGGCCTCGAGACGAAGGATGCAGGTCAGCGCCGCAGCGAACGGATGGCAGACGTAGCTTACGGAGATCACCTACCATATATAAGGCCTATGGTTCAGGGCTAAATTTCAGGGCATATCCCCACAATTCATATGGCCAAAAATATGGTTTCACCATTGTAGCACAAAGACATACTGGTTGGTGGTTTGGAACCATGGAATTTTATGACTGTCCATTCAGTTGGGAATGTCATCATCCCAACTGACGTTCATATTTTTCAGAGGGATTGAAACCACCAACCAGATATATAAGGCCTATGGTTGAGGGCTAAATTTCAGGGAATCCCCCCACAATTCATATGGCCTAAAATATGGTACGTTTACGTACCTCCATCTGTTGGATCCTGAAATTTCCATTGACCATCTTTAGTAATAAATTTGTTTATAAACACCATTAACTATAGATTTATATCACCTTTAAACCATAGTGACATTGGAGTTATAAACCAACTTAGTTCACCTTTAGCGTAGCGATTGCAATAAGATTGGATACATCGGATGTCGCTGGTGAAGCATGAAAAAATCCATAGCGATTCCAACGATGTTGACTTAGGTGATGATAAATCCGGAATCGCAAGTGGTTGAGAATGATGTTGATACCCTCTGGTAAACTAACATAGCTATTGAAGCCATGGCCATAGAAATAGATGATTTACCGGTTTACACATAAAATATGGTGATTTTCCATAGTTATGTTAGTTTACCAGAGGGTAACTGGTGCGTAGTTCAAACCAATTTGGGGTTTCACAGAGAATGTGACAATGTGATGTTACTATGTTTGTTGCTGCTGTTAGATTCACAGAAGGAAGCTCATGGAAACTTACGGAAACTCGTGGAAACCCTGAAATTTGGCTGGTAAACCCATCAAGAATTGATTACCACATTCTGCTTGAGTCAACATGACATGAAAACCCATTTCTTGCAGCTTACCCTCCTGTTTGTCCATAGATTTTTGAAAAAGCCCACCATTTGTCGATGATGTTCCTGGGAATGCCATGGGTTTCCCACATCTTTTGAAAAACAGTTGCCCATGCTGTCAGGGGAATCGGTGAAACCGGTGAAAACCAAAGCTAAAAGCAAAGCCAAATGCAAAGGCCATGGGTAGGTACTGGTGGGAGCCCATGAATACTATAGTTATAGAATGTTATAGATATACGTATATATATATATATCGTGAATCATGAACCAGAGTCATTGGAGTTGTAAACCATTTTTGTGTCGGAATATCATAAAAATCTGATGGGATGTGCATTTCAGGCAGCTTGGATGTGCTCTATAACCCATATACAACTGAACATATTCCATATATATATATAACCAGGGGTTCACTGGGCTATTTCATATGGTCCATTATTCACTTACTAAGTGGGATGCACCCTTAAGTGGGTGCTGATGGGACCCCAGTTCGTTAGCTCAGTTGGTGAAGATAAGGTTGTCAGCTCCAATAACTAGGCTGGATTAGGGGGATTAAGTATAGCAACTCAAAAAGCGCTGCATCACCCTGCTGATACATCCAAATCCATTGATTTATAGCTCCAGATATTCCCATGTTTTTTCATGGGCGATGCGCCATGGCCGCCATGGCCATGGGGGTAGATCCTGACCCGCAAAGGACGGCCTGGTGATTGGGTGGTTAAGCCACTCCCTGGCAGAGAACTGGCCCATAGGAATTATGATGATGAGGTTCATACATAATCTGGTTGGTGGTTTGGAACATGTTTTATTTTCCATAATATATGGGATAATCCTTCCCATTGACTAATATTTTTCAAGATGGTTAAAACCACCAACCAGATAATGTTGGTAAAACAATGTCATCTATGCATCCCCAAAATCACCATAAATGGGTGGTATAGGCCATTCCCAAATGTTTAGTTTATTATTGTTTTAACCACATTACTTACATTGAATCATACATATATGTCACATAGCCATGATAAATCATGATCACTTTTTATGGACGATTCAGATGCGGTCATTTTTTGTTCCATAGAGGTTGTTGCTAGGGCAGGCCCAACCCCCGAGGAAGCCGCAGGGCGCAATCGTGTTTCACCATTGTACCACATAGGCAACTGGTTGGTGGTTCGGAACATTTTTTACTTTTCCTTATATTGGGAATAATAATCCCAACTGACGTTCATATTTTTAAGAGGGGTTGAAACCACCAACCAGTCAAGATGTATGGAACCTGGAATCAAACTGGGACAATAAACCATGCCGAACTGGACTGACAAGCAAATGTCAATCATAAAACCGGAATAAAAAGTTGGTTTATAAACCCCATTAAACATAGTTATCTAGTGCTAATCGGATCAATTATCTACCAACTGGTGCAGGATTTTGCAACCAGCCACAGCATCTGGCAAGAAAAAATATACACAATATACTGTAGGCCCACTCAGATGGACATGAAAATGGATCAATCTGTGGGGTAAACATTGAAGGTGCACTGGACGATAGTCATGTTAGTCACTATGGTGAAACCACCCATTTTGTTGGGTCCTTGGTGGTGCAAGAGGGCATAGTTGCAAACCATTTACATATTAATTTTTGTTTGTTAATACACAAACATGTATGTATGTATATATATACACACATATATATTTGGGACAACCCAGTCCAGGGACTTGCCCAATCTGAGTTCCAAATCTTGTCCAGTATGACCTCCATTTGATCTTGGAGTTTTGTGGCATTTGCACTTTGCCAACTGGTAGATGGTGAATGTGTCTCTTGTGTTGAACCAGAATGAAGCATGAAAATGGACGAATATTCAAAACCAATATCTCAACGGATTGGTTTAAGGGATGGCTTTCCTTTCCGATGTTCCCTTATAAATCAGTCCAGTGAATATCTCAAATGCCAAGAAAAAAACCATTAACTATAGATATATCACCTATGTTATTGGACTTAGATATATCACCAACAAAAACCATAGTGACATTGGACTTGTTGGCACCAAGTGAACGCTAACGATTCCGAACTGGGGCACCACCCCGCAGCTTCATCATCCCGTGAGGCAAACCGGGACCGGTGGCCGCCGGACCCAAGGGACCCAAGGGACCGAAGGGATCCGCCGCCGGAGCAACGACGGCCGAGGCGGCCGGGGTCGTCTGACACCATCTCTGGAAATCATCGAGAAATGGTAAAAATGGGGATTATTAATGATGGTGCAATAGGGATTATGGATTTAAGATGATTTAACTATCAAAAAATGGTGGTATGAAATAGAATTCGAATGGAATATGAATGGAATCTTGAGGAATTTGCCTCTGGTTATTGAGCAGTTTGCTATGGATAATAGCCAGTTTATAGATTATTCATGATGAATTATCAATTTAAAATGGTGATGTTCCATAGCTACGTTACATAACCAGAGGGTGCGATATATGGATTTACCCCAATTATCCCAATTTATGGCCGTTTGTGGCCGAACCGTTCAGGTTGGTGCATGATTACGATTTACATCAATTTACCATGCTGAAAATTCAAAATCGTTATGAAAATAATGACCGAATTTGCATTAATTTATCATAATTCACCATAATTTACCATAATTCACCATAAGTTACCATAATTCACCATAATTCACCATGATGTTTTGCTCAGAAGGTTTCGTGGTGTATCTAAATGGAGAGATATTTCCAATATCCCAATGGACGTGTTTTCGTTTCGATCATCCCAATTCACCGAAGTCATTCACTGGCGGCCGCTTTTTTAGCGGCACCGTGTTGATGAAACCACCATTACCCTTTGGTTATGACTAACATAGCCATGGTATAGATGGCCCATAGAAACAGATGTTTTTCCCAGCTAGAAACATTCATTTATGAGGGATTTTCCATGGCTATGTTAAATAACCAGATGGTATTTATTAGTGAAACCATTGTTTAAATGGCCGTTGTTTTAGTCAATATCATTAATAGTCAATGATAATCCATGTTTGGTGGTTAATGATATTAACTATTAAACAATCAATAACAATAAGATCAGGTGATGATTTAATAGTCAATTGTCATTAACAAAACCACCACTTGATGATACTTTCTTTAAGGCCGTTGTTTTGACCAAAAACAGTGTCGTTGTGGATGAAAAACCCACCGAGAGTCTCCGTCTATCTGTTCGGATGACGGCATCATTAGCATCGCGCCTCGCGCCAATTCATCGGATTTCCTGGATGCGATCGATATCTGTTTCAAGGGGAAAAGGTCCTGGACGCTACGAATCATCAAGCATCATGGCCATCAAGCATATCCCCATACTGGTTGGTGGTTTGGAACATGGCTTTTTTTTGACTTTCCAATGACTTTCCATTCAGTTGGGAATGGAATCATCATCCCAACTGACGTTCATATTTTTCAGAGGGATTGAAACCACCAACCAGATATATAAGGCCTATGTAAGGGCTAAATTTCAGGGAATCTCCCCACAATTCATCAACTGGTTATGACTAACAGTTAGCGAACTGGAAAGATCCACCATGCTACAGATAAACCATCGAACTAAATGGACCATTTTTTTGTTCCATGGCTATGTAACAAATAACCAGAGGGTAGGTGATTCTAAAGCATATCCCCATATATTTGCAGATATTTAATGGTTGAAATATTTGAAACATGTTGAAACTGAAAGAAAAAATGATGTTTTGTATATTCCATCAATCAACCGGGGGTCTCATCTCACGTTTTGCAAACTACTGCTATAACATGATATCTTTATATGTTTCTTGGATAAACTCCATAACTCCAATTTGATGCTGGTCAATGAACCATTTTATCATCATCAATGAATTTTATAACTGATGATGCTGAAGCATTCTATCATCAATGAACCATTCTATCATCAATGATGCTGATCATCATCCATACCCTCTGGTAATTTAACATAGCTATTGAAAATAGCCATAGAAATAGTGGATTTACCCATTAAAGATAGTGATTTTCCATAGTTTTTTGTATGTTTACCAGAGGGTAACTATCAACACTCAACAAATCGCGCCCAAATCGCCACCGCTGAGTTTCAGAGGCGAAAGCCGCGCCCGTGGCTAGCTCCGTGAGCTCAGTGCCGAGGTCGCTGGGGCGAAGTGAACAGCTGAAGGGTTGGGCTGTTGATATGGTTGTGTCCTTAAAATGGGGTACCCTCTGGTAATTTAATGGGATTTTATAGTGATTTAATGGGATATTAATGGGATATACCCTCTGGTTATGACTAACATACCTAATAGTTGATTTACCTATTAAAAATGGTGATTTTCCATAGCTATGCTAATTTACCAGAGGCTAATATGGGCAAAACAGTGCCATAAACCACCGGAAATTGTTAGTACAACCTAGTTATTGTGATGACTGGGGGATGGTTTATTATTCTGGTTGGTGGTTTGGAACATGTTTTGTTTTTCCATTCAGTTGGGAATGTCATCATCCCGACTGACTTTCACTCCATCATTTTTCAGAGGGGTAGGGCTCAACCACAAACCAGATTATGATTAACCATCATTAACCATATAATAACCATAAATAACCATCATCATCAACCATCATCATTAACAGTATATTAACCACAATGGTAGGTTGAAACCACCAACCAGTATTGTTTTACCCACATGATACCCGGAAACTAGCGATAAAATGCTAGGGATTTCCGAATAAAGACGCGATGGATCTGGGGGCCCCAACTTGAGCCACGATGGCTATACCACCGTAGTCATCCAGGTGGGCTCTAAAGATCACTCATGATAGACCAAGTAGCTTACTAATCCGCTTCAAAACAAAATTGATATACATACATACATATATATATATATTATATATAATATATTATATTATATTTTATTTTATATTATATTATATTTTATATTATATTATATTATATTATATCATATTATATATATTATGTAAAATCTTAGTGTCTCAAAGCAAGAAAAGCCCTTGCAAGAAGTTCTCGTTCTTGGTGTCACAGCAACCCCGTTCGAGAGATCCACCCTGAGTCGTCCTGGCGGATTGTCATTTTTTTGGTGATACCCAAGTTCATATCAAGTTGATCCCAAAAAACAGCCATCAGGCCCACCCAGTGGTTGAATCCCCGTGGATCCCCCTGAATCAAAAAATAGGAACGGGATGACAATAATCTGGGTAAATTATTAAATTATGTTGCGACCTCACTGTTCTCCCGAACCCTGGAAATCATAGTTAGGATTCGGGGAATCATCCCCAAATGGCCTTAATTCAGGTTGGTGAAATAGATTTAATTTACCCAGATCAATTCACAGCAATTTGATGTGGAGGTTTCCTAAGAGAGATCCCCAGTCGTCACCATAGGTTTCAATAAAGTGGTCTAAGGCCTTGGTTGATGACTCGGGGTAGCCCTATGACTTCGGAAACCTCCAGATCATGTGAATGTGGTTTGGATTCTTCCAATTTCATGCTGGGATGACGTTAATAACGCCATGAGTGCAGTAAATCTATGTCGACCAGTCGACCATGGCACATTATATTGTTGGAGGCCCTTACCATCTGGTTATTCAACATAGCCATGGAAAATCACCATTTTTTAATAGGTAAACCATCTATAAATGGGCCATTTTCCATGGCTATGTTAGTCATAACCAGAGGGTATCTTAGACGAAGCCATGACTGTGGTGAACGGTAGTTCGCCGGATTTTGTGGATTTGTTTTCCGGTCAGAAATTGTGAGTCCATCATTTTATGGAACCATACTTGGTGGCTCATCCCACGAATCGTAAGTGGGTTATAACCCCAGTGATTGACATGGGATAAGTAGGGTTAATCCACTGAAAAAAAATTGGGGTGAACTACCCACTTACGATTCGTGGGATGAGCACCCAAGTATTGGAACAATAATGGGATGATAATTGGATGATGAATGGGGATATTTCGCCAACAGTATCAGGGTGGGATTTAACGTGATTTAACCAAGCCTATTGAAGACCTTTGCCAGCCAGTACCAACAGTGACAGGGATACGAGAGTAATACAATGAGATATACCATCTGGCTATTTAACATAGCCATGAAAAATCACCATGCTATTAAGTTCGGTAAACCATCTATTTCGATTAGGGCCATCGAAAAACCATGGCAAACTGTTAGTCATAACCAGAGGGTAAACTATTGAAAATGGCCATTTATAGTGAGTTTTCCCATTGAAAATGGTGGATCTTTCCATCGTTTTTTCCATCGTTTTTTCCATAGATATAACTTGATATAACCAACACTACAAGGTGGTGCAAAATTTCGGAATTCGATTCCGAAAATCCCTCCTGGTAAAAAACCAGGCTGAAAAACCTGTAGGGAAATACGTTCTGAAGCCCCTGGTGACTGATGCTGAAATGTGGTTTTTGATGGTTTTGGGGGTTTATAGTAATGTGAGTAGAGAAATAGGATAAACCATCCCCAATTTTATCATAATTGGGTGGTGTTCTGACATTGCTTTACTATATAACATTACAGTAATTTCTTTGCCTTGGTGCCACTTCGCTGTGAGCCAAACAACAACCCAGGCTGCGCAGATCAGAGGAGTGTTTTTTGGAGTTGGTGAGTTAGTTGTTCCAAAGAGGAAAAACAAGATGTTCTTCAAACATGGGGTAGACTGGGTTATACCAGTACCCAGTACCCCAAAATGAGTTTTTTTAGGCTGGGACAATGAATTTGAGATATTTTCGTCTTTCGAATTGGGTGGATTATCCCAGATCATAGCAATTTCATAATTTCAGACAAGCCCCAAACTAGTTATTGAACCAATGATTTCAGTCACAGAAAGATACCCATCTGCTCAGAAGATCCATAACATTTACCCAAAGAGTCAATTAAATGGAAGTAAATGCTCTACCACACCTGAAGCACATGAGATACAAGAGTCGAGTGGTTCCCCTGCTTTGAATCGCGGCTGTGACTTTGATTCAGCCATTGGGATCACCATAAACCCACCTGGCTGAATTTGAAGCATCGATTTGCCCATAAGAATTGGCCACAAGAAGAAAGAACTTGGATCACCTGGATTTGATGCCGTACTTGGATTCGGATGTGCATTTCAGGCAGTGGTGAACATCACCCATATATAACTGGGAATACTCCATATACAACTAGGGGATACTAGGGCTATACTGGCTACTGGGCTACAATATTTGTATTATCCACTTACGAAGTGGGATGAACCCCCAAGTAGATATCCTTTTTCCACTGCTCGGCTGATCGATAGTACACCAAAATGGCCACAGAAATTGCTCTTTGTGGGGGGTCTATCTGGTTACATCCTGATACATGATCCGAAAAAAAAATGAAAAGTTGCTAAAACCCCACCATTCTAGCAGGACCCGCTGACTTTTCAGCATCTCTAAAGGGGGGTTGTTACATATGAGGATTGCAGTGGAATTGGGATGTAGATGACCTTACATGGTGCCATGGTGATTTCCTCGTGCCATCATTTCCCAATAACAGGCTGAAATATGATTGCTGGTTGGTGGTTTGGAACATTTGTTATGTTCCATTTCATATATGAGTTGTCATCCTTCCCAACTGACGAAGTCATATTTTTCAGAGGGGTAGGGCTCAACCACCAACCAGGATTGTGTTCAACATGTTTCAACCATACTTGGGATGCCTGAGATGACAAGTCGGGATGGGTCGCAAAAAACGCAAAGCGCTTCCAGCGCTTTTTGCGTGTCGTTGTCCGTAACCAGTCGACACCAGGACTTTACAGACAGCAGGAAGGATGTCCGTGAGGCAAGGAGATCGGAGATCGAGTGGTTTGATCAGTTTGATCCAAATGAATTCTGGATTAATGTATAAATGGTACATGATAAACCATCAAAAATGGGTGGTTATACCAACCTATCATAAATGATAATGTATAAATGATAATTTTAAAACAAGGATAAATGATAAACCATCCCAAAAATCACCATACATGGATGGTATAAACCATCAAAAATGGGTGGTTTATTATTGTTTGACCCACATTATCTGGATTAGCTCTACTTCACGTCAAGATGTCAGATTCGAATGGGAATTGGATTGGGGAAACTATCCCAATTCTTGGCAGATTTTTTTCTTCGGATTGGTGAAACATTGTTTATTGAGATAGATCATGTTTGTTAATGGAGATGATTACAAGGATGCATCCATTCTTGCCCATACATGAGATGGTTACAGTATGAGATCGGAAGAACCATTGTGGGCAATATGGTTGTTTAAAGGGAACTGGTTGGTGGTTTCAAACATGTTTTATTTTTCCATAATATATGGGTTGTCATCCTTCCCATTGACTAATATTTTTCAGAGGGGTTGAAACCACCAACCAGTTTCAATATAGGCAACAAACTATACAAAAAAGGAGAATGGGGATTCAGCCAACAAACTGATGGGCTCAAATTTACACAGCCTACAGCCTCTTAGTACCCAGTTTTGCGCCATCGCCCAACGGCTTCTGTAAATATCAATCCGTAGACCCTGTACACAGTGTGTCTATATAGAATATATGCGTATAATACATATAGAATCATATACTGTATGATATATATATATATATACACATACATATATATATACCTATATATATATACACACATGTAGAGAAGAAAAACAATGCATTGTGCAGATTTCAGACTATGATTTCCCGTCCTATGATTCCAGTGCCAGAGTTGCAACATGTGAATTTGTCAATGCCGTGCAAAATGCTTTTGCAAACAGAGGAACTCAGAAGTGATGACTTTTTCCTACCAATTCACAACGACTTTGAGTATAAAAGCGATGTTCAACCATTTCATACTACTGACGCTTTTTGGGCGTTCTGACATGACGGGTGTTCAAAAAACATGCCGAACAATCGATATGCTGCAGCTAGTCAAGGGAAATTGCACTCGATCGCATGCGTTGAGATAGTGCTTACCCTTGAAAACTCCCGCTGCTCTGTGAGTTGTCAAAACTGGACACACGGGCATAGGCAGTATGTGCTGGACATGTGGCAGATTTGTTGTATTCTGTTTTCATGAGATTGCACATGTAAGCCATTGTCGGGTGTTGGGAAACATGTGAAGGATTTTTCGCAGTTTGGAAAAACCGTGATTTGTTTGAAGACCGAAAGCACGCAAATCTGCGTGGATCTATCTCATTGTCGCCCCCTTGCCATGGCGAATTGTGCGTGTTGCAACAACCTGGGGTCAAGCTCGAAGTTTCAGTTACTTTTGACACTTTCCACGGGGATTCTCTTCATTTTGCTGGGGATCTATGGCATTGCGCTCATCCTTCTCGTAAACTTCAAGGTAACTCCATCCTCATACGACGACCTGGAAGGTCTACGGAAATTCTCTGGAACAGCCTCTGATTTGGCCTCCTGGGTTGGACTTCTTGTCACTCATCCGCTAAAAAGATCATATTTTCCGGAAATGTGGGTAAAACAATGCCATGTTTACATATTTTTACCACCCATGACTGGGAATGGTAAGTTTATACCACCTGTAAAATGGTACTGCGGGATGGTTTGTTATTGTTTTACCCACAGCTTGATCTACTTGCGCCCAAGACATAGCAGTTCTTGGCATTGGAACATGTTTCGCTTTCATATGCTTTCTTCTTGCGGCTTCGCAAGTGTGTCACACAAAGCTTGTTTCAGTTTCATGTTCTTTTTTTTGTGTGCGCCTTCATGTTCGAACCAGCACTCAGTCTCTGAAAGGTGAGTCTGTTGTGGTGGATGGCTCTCAGTTCTCGCTGCTTCGCACCCTGCTGTTGCCATTTGGATGATGTTGAATGCCCCTGCGCTCCCTGCAAGACCTTCCATTTCTTGGACGTGCCCTTTTTCGTTGGCGTCTCAATAGCTTGGATGGCTGTACAGGGATTTTTTCTACGAGATGTGCTTTTGGCACTTAGCATGGCACTCCTGTTGCTAGCTATCCCCTCCGGTTTCATGAAGTGGAGATGGATGAAGGATATGAAGGCCGCAACGCCCAGGCTGGAGAAATCCATCTGCATGGTGGTTGAGAGTAAACATTCAAGATGGGGGGTTCTACATTGTCACTGTACATACCCTCTGGTAACTAACATAGCTATGGAAAATCACCATGTTTAATCGGTAAATCCACTATAAATTGCCATTTTCAATAGCTATGTTTGTTTACCAGAGGGTGCTATATAAGTGGTTCAATGGCGATGATCATAACCGAATGTGGCCCTCACTGCTACCAAAAAAGCAGCCAATTCCTAACTTTTTCGGGTCCATCAAGTTGGCTATATTCCTCCAGATTTCTGGATGGTTCGCAAAAGATCCGAACACTGCGATAAACCATCCAGAAATCTTTGCTTCTTTGGTGGATCATCCACCAAATTCTGTGGATAAACCATCCAAAGATGATCCACCAAAGATGATTGGAGCATTTTGATGTCTTCTTTGGTTCAATGGCCATTTCAGGAACCGATTGATTGGAGGTACCTACCATATAACATAGACCCGGGCAAGCCGGCGGCGGAAGTTTCCCAAACATAAATGACCTATAGTTCGACGCCAGCCTGTCCCGACCGTGTCCTTCCCTCGACAAGCGGCTTTTTTTTCAGCGAGAGACGAAGCAAAGTCTTCACACTCCACACTCCACACTTCACACTGCACTCTTCGCACTCCAAACTTCAAACTTCACACTCCACACTTCACACTTCACACTTCACAGTCCACACTTCACACTTCTCACTTCTCACTGCTTCCTTCCCACTCCAAACTTCACACTCCAAACTTCACACTTCTCACTTCGCACTTCACACTCCACACTTCACTCACACTTCACACTTCTCACTTCTCACTGCTTCCTTCACACTCCAAACTTCACACTCCAAACTTCACACTTCGCACTTCACACTCCACACTTCACACTTCCCGCTTCACAGTCCACACTTCACACTCACTTCTCACTTCTCACTGCTTCCTTCACACTCCAAACTTCACACTTCTCACTTCGCACTTCACACTCCACACTTCACAGTCCACACTTCACACTTCACACTTCTCACTGCTTCCTTCACACTCCAAACCTCACACTTCACACTTCACACTTCACACTCACTCTTCGCACTCCAAACTTAAACTTCACACTCCACACTTCACACCTCTCACTTCCCACTGCTTCCTTCACACTGTACACTTCACACTGCACTCTTCACACTGCACTCTTTGCACTCCAAACTTCACACTCCACACTTCACAGTCCACACTTCACACTTCTTACTTCTCACTGCTTCCTTCACACTCCAAACTTCACACTGCACTCTTCACGCCCCACATTTCACACTACACTCTTCACACTCCACAGTTCATCTCATCTGAGCTCTTCTCACCTTATCCCAGCTCATCTCTTCTCATTTCGTCCCTTCTCATATGTCATCTATTAAGCTTTCATTAATCAATTCCCAGCACTACTACTAATCACTGTCGAACCCTTGATGCACCTACTCCAATACGATTTACGAAGTCCAGTTGCAAAAGACAATAGTATTGCGCATGCAGCCGCGGCACCAAGCAACCTTGACGCAGCCATTACAATGCGATCTGCAAAGACTGAGTTGCTAAACACAATAGAACTACGCGCAACTGGGTCGGAAATTGTAGCTCCAAAACCGGGTCTCGACGCCAAAGCGAAAAAAAGACGATTTTGAAGCACTTTTC
Source organism: Cladocopium goreaui (assembly GCA_947184155.2). Classification (NCBI taxonomy): domain Eukaryota; class Dinophyceae; order Suessiales; family Symbiodiniaceae; genus Cladocopium; species Cladocopium goreaui. The sequence goes on along the minus strand of CAMXCT020006652.1, from coordinate 247,189 downwards.
AAAAGAATTTTTTAAAAGAAAATCACTGGCGCCAAAATGGATAAAATCTGCTGACAAATCACTGTCGCAGCCTTCATGCAGCCACTCCAATACGATTTACGAAGTCCAGCTGCAAAAGACAATAGTATTACGAATGCAGCCACAGCACGAAGCAACCTTGACGCAGCCATTACAATGCGATCTGCAGAGACTGAGTTGCAAAACACACTAGAACTACGCGCAACGGCGTCGGAAATTGTAGCTCCAAAACCGGATCTCGACGCCAGAGCGAAAAAAAAGACGATTTTGAAGCACTTTTTAAAAGGATTTTTAGAAGGAAAATCACTAGCGCCAAAGTGGAGAAAATCTGCTGACAAATCACTGTCGCAGCCTTCATGCAGCCACTCCAATACGATTTACGAAGTCCAGCTGCAAAAGACAATAGTATTACGCATGCAGCCGTGGCAAGAAGCAACCTTGACGCAGCCATTACAATGCGATCTGCAGAGACTGAGTTGCAAAACACAATAGAACTACGCACAACGGCGTCGGAAATTGTAGCTCCAAAACCGGATCTCGACGCCAGAGCGAAAAAAGACGATTTTGAAGCACTTTTTAAAAGGATTTTTAGAAGGAAAATCACTAGCACCAAAATGGAGAAAATCTGCTGACAAATCACTTCCGCCGCAGAGGTAGATCATCGAGGTTCGGGGACGGACTTTGTATGGAAAAACATAGGGTTTCCTGCATCTGCTATCTCTCAAAGACGCATTTCGTGCGAGACTTCCTCCAAAACTCCATCGGCAACTCATCCACCAGCACCACTTGCAACCCCATTTACAATGCGGGAACGATCCTACAGTTGCAAATCACAATGGAATTCTGTCGACCACACATGCACGAAAAACTGTTGACACCCCATTTACAATGCGGAACCGATCCGAGACCGATCCGAGAATATCCGAACATGATCCGACCACACACGAGACCGCCTCGCACCCGTCGCACAGCAGAGGTAGATCATCGACGTTCGTGGACGCACTTTGTATGGAAAAACATAGGCTTTCGTGCATTTGCTATCTCTCAAAAACGCATTTCGTGCGAGACTTCCTCCAAAACTCCATCGGCAACTCCTCCACCAGCACCACTTGCAATCCCATTTACAGTGAGGGAACGATCCTAGAGTTGCAAATCACAACGGAATTCCATCGGCAACTCATCCACCAGCACCACTTGCAATCCCATTTACATTGCGGGAACGATCCTACAGTTGCAAATCACAATGGAATTCTGTCGACCGCACGTGCACGAAAAACACTTGAAACCCCATTTACAATGCGGAACCGATCCGACCATGATCCGACCATGATCCGAGAATGATTCGACCACACACGAGACCGTCTCGCCCCCGTCGCACCGCAGAGGTAGATCATCGAGGTTCGGGGACGGACTTTGTATGGAAAAACATAGGGTTTCGTGCATCTGCTATCTCTCAAAAACGCATTTCGTGCGAGACTTCCTTCAAAACTCCATCGGCAACTCATCCACCAGAACCACTTGCAATCCCATTTACATTGCGGGAACGATCCTAGAGTTGCAAATCACAATGGAATTCCATCAGCAACTCATCCACCAGCACCACTTGCAATCCCATTTACATTGCGGGAACGATCCTACAGTTGCAAATCACAATGGAATTCTGTCGACCGCACATGCACGAAAAACAGGTGAAACCCATTTACAATGCGGAACCGATCCGAGCATGATCCGCCCATGATCCGAGCATGATCCGACCACACACGAGACCGTCTCGCACCCGTCGCACCGCAGAGGTAGATCATCGAGGTTCGGGGACGAACTTTGTATGGAAAAACATAGGCTTTCGTGCATCTGCTATCTCTCAAAAACGCATTTCGTGCGAGACTTCCTTCAAAACTCCATCGGCAACTCATCCACCAGCACCACTTGCAATCCCATTTACATTGCGGGAACAATTTCTTTGACTAACTCGTTCCCTAACGAACTCTTTCTTTGCTCTTTCTTCGACTAACTCTTTCTTTGCGAACTCTTTCTTTGACTACCTCATATATCCTGACTAACTCTTTCTTTGACTACCTCATATATCCTGACTAACTCTTTCTTTGACTAACTCTTTCCCTCACTAACTCTTTCTTTGACTAACTCTTTCCCTCACTAACTCTTTCTTTGACTAACTCTTTCCCTCACTAACTCTTTCTTTGACTAACTCTTTCCCTGACTAACTCTTTCTTTGCTAACTCTTTCTTTGACTAACTCTTTCTTTGACTAACTCTTTCTTTGACTAACTCTTTCCCTCACTAACTCTTTCTTTGACTAACTTTTTCTTTGACTAACTCTTTCTTTGACTAACTCTTTCCCTGACTAACTGTTTCTTTGACTAACGCTTTCTTTGACTAACTCTTTCCTGACTAACTGTTTCTTTGACTAACTCTTTCTTTGACTAACTCTTTCTGACTAACTGTTTCTTTGACTAACTCTTTCTTTGACTAACTCTTTCTTTGACTAACTCTTCCCCTGACTAACTCTTTCTTTGACTAACTCTTTCTTTGACTAACTCTTTCCCTGACTAACTGTTTCTTTGACAACTCTTTCTTTGACTAACTGTTTCTTTGCTAACTCTTTCCCTCACTAACTCTTTCTTTGACTAACTCTTTCCCTGACTAACTGTTTCTTTGACTAACTCTTTCTTTGACTAAACTCTTTCTTTGACTAACTCTTTCCCTGACTAACTCTTTCTTTGACTAACTCTTTCCCTGACTAACTCTTTCTTTGACTAACTCTTTCTGACTAACTGACTAACTCTTTCCCTCACTAACTCTTTCTTTGACTAACTCTTTCCCTGACTAACTGTTTCTTTGACTTTGACTAACTCTTGACTAACTCTTTCCCTCACTAACTCTTTCTTTGACTAACTCTTTCCCTGACATTCTAAAAGTCCGTAACACGGAAGTTTCTCCCCCTAAACTTCCTTTGATAAGGCCTATGTAAGGCCTATATGGTACAGTACCTCCATTTTAGGATCCTGAAATTCCCATTGATTGGTGGATCATCATCCCAATCAGGCCACAGGTCACCCACACTGCGACCCAGACGACATCGATGGCAGCGACTTGGCAGATGGTGGGGAACCCGGTGACCATTACTACGGTGGGATGTTGTGGAGAGCGAAGAATCAAAGGCATGGTGCAAAATGAGGACGATGACAAGGTGGCTGAAGTTTGATCAGGACTCAAAATGACTGAGATCCGTGGCTGATGATGTTTGATGATGTTTTGATCCCATGAATCCGAAATAATCCGACGCCCCAAAGTTGGGCTCAAAAAAGTTCTTGGAAACAAAGAAAATTTAGACCTTTTTTTTGGTCATGTCATGTCGCCATCGACATCAGCGACTGCCAGTTGCAGAGATATCAAACATATCAAAGATGCCAAAATTGAGATTTCCTAAAATTGGGAGGTGCCCCAAGTTCGCTGGATGGTTTATAATTGAAAATCCATCTATAAATGGATGATAGAGGGGTACCCCCATGGATTGGAAACCTCCAAATAAATTTATTTATGGTTCGGTCTGCTTTTGAAGCATGATACCTTTATCCCTCCGGATCCCTCCGGCCTGCAACGTCGCTTGGACACTAATCCTCAAACTCTTGCTGGGTATATTGTCTCAAAGCGCCCTGTGGCCAAACATGGTGTGTCCCTTCGCAACTGGAATCAATGAAATGAGTTGATTCTCCGGAAAAACTGAGACAGTAGTTGAGCAACCTGAAAGACATTTCCCACGGATGGTCAACATCTAAAGGATGTTCAGATCTGCTTGATGGCTTGTTTTGAATAAACTGCGATCAGAGCAGGAAACTCAAGAAAATTGAGATGGGATGAAACGGTCGTATAAGATTTATACACAAATGCTTACACAAATATGCCATTATATTTAATATGACATATATATACAGTACAGATAGTTCCATTTTAGTTTTGACAAGTCCAAGTTTATGATTTCGATGAATTTAGCAAATGTATGTATATATTATAGAATTATATAGCTATATCTATATCTAACATCTGTAGGTATAGATCTATAATTATATCTATAGCTAATATCCAATGTTTAATATCCAATATCTAATATGTATATGTATTCATTATATCTATGTGTTTATGTCATAAGATGTGTGGTCCTTTATCAGCCCCCAAACTTGATGGATTGTTTGTGACCATTCCTTTGCATTCTTTTCAGTGTGGCCGGCACCTCGTTTGCGACTACCCAAGAATTGGATTCGTGGGTTAACCCTCTGGTAAACGTACAAAAACAATGGGAAATCGCCATTTGTTCAATATGTTTAATGGGTAAATCAAGGATTTCTATGGCCATGTTAGCAAACTGTAAACGTTTACCGCTAGTTACTCGGCCTGTTCACCCCAACTATTGGACATTGCCCTGCTAAGCAACGATTCCTGATGAGCCGTCAGCATCCATCATTGCACTGTCTTTTGGAACTGACTTGGGGCAGTTCCAGTGGATATCTGGTTCAACAGGGCAGTTTTGTGGAGCCTATCCAAAGTTCAACAGGGGCTTCAAAAACTAACAACAAACTATGGAAAATCATATTCCATCACCATTTTTAATGGGTAAATCAACTATTTCGACTGGGCCATTTTCAATAGCTATGAATCACATAGTTTTTTCCAGAAGAAGCCCAATTCTGCACCCCAAAAGTTTGGTGACAAAAGCCTTCTGCGCTCCTTTTGAGAACTTGGCGCTTTATCCACCAAGTGCAGAAAAAAAGGTGTGCGAAAAAAATCGGATAAGCAGGCTTAGGCCACTTCTGGGATTGTAAGAATAATCTATATATATATAACCTTGTCTAAATCATCATTGATATCAACATGGATCAATCATATCGGGAAGCTCCTCACAATATTGATGTATTCAATTTTGTTTATCATAGTTCAAATATAGTCAGTATTGCATTGTCAATCTATATTACATATATACATATACATACATATACATATATATATACACATACACATATACACATTTTCTATGTGGTTATCCTATATTACCATGCCCAACATTACACATATATACATATAAGATCAATCACCAGAGTTCGAAACACGTTTTATTTTGACGGCTCCAGTTGAACTGAGCCTTTTTCCTCTGGAGCAACCCTGAAGGACCGGATGTCTTTTTGGTGAGTTGCTGTGGGATAAACATACAAGAAGATGTGGAAAAAGCACCATTTCTAGATGTTTTTCCTACTTGGTGGCTCATCCCACGAATCGTAAGTGGGTTATAACCCCAGTTATAAATGGGATAAGTAGGGTTAATCCACTTATAATGGGGTTATAACCCACTTACTAAGTGGGATGAACCACCAAGTAGGGTCCTAGAGAAACCGTTGCTTTTCCATGTCTTTAGGGGATAGACTGACCAACCAGGCCATGATCTTTGACTCCCCGGAGCTTCCCACACACCTCAGGCGGGGAAACCCTCCGGAGATCAGCCCGGCTGTTGCCACCAGAACCTGGCTGTTTTTGGGATTTATATCTTGGATATATATTTTTGGGATGTATATCTTGTATATTTTTGGGATGTATATCTGTTTTTTTATCTGGATGTTTTTTTCTAAGTGTTTGTGAAAATACGGAATGGTACCGTAATTGTTTTGAGATTCAACATCCGTGGCGACTATTTCTGACCTCCCACCACCAATTCTTAGGTTTCAGGCGCTTGAGCAAAACGAAGTTTTCCCCGACAAACCCCATTTTGGCGACTGAGCGGCTCACATGCAAAAAGGGGTTCGGCAGCCTCCCTTGATCCACTTGGGGACACGTCCTTTTTTCCAACTCTTGAGCCCCTTTGGGTTTTTTTTGGATTATAAAATCTTATAAACCACTGATCCTATATAAGTGGGATGCACGTCCAAGTTCTAGTGCCTTGTTCTGTGTTTGGTCGTTTTTTGCCTAAGCCAGGGATCCAGTCGCGGGATCCCTGGCGACTGTGATCCGACTCTGTGTAAAAGATGTTTCCGTGGAAGAAAAGACCTGGTATTTGCATGAGTTTTCCATGATTTTCCATGTTTTTTCCTGTTGCATTGGTCATGTGGTTTTCTTTCTCATGAGTCGGGGTCGCCGAGGAACGAAGACATGTCATCATCTCATCATTGGAAAACAAAGGGTGTGCAAATCAGAATGGGGGTTTCCATACATGGTGGTACCCCCAAAATGGATGGTTTATAAGGGAAATCCATCTATAAATGGATGATTTGGGGGTAGCCCCATTTCAGGAAACCTCCAAATAGATACAAATAGGAAGGTCTGAAAAATATATCGCCACATTCCATCCATTGCTGAATCATCATTTTCGCTATAAAAACAGCCATCCATTCCCTTGGCCAGAATTTGACGTAGAGCCTGGTGGAAGATTGAGGGTGGTGATCCGTCCTTGCAATGCCGATTTTGGGCTGTTGAATCCACAGCTCAGAAGGTACGGTACCTTTCAAGGTCCCGACTCAAGCCAAAGGTCGGTCGTCGCTTCACCCTACATTATATTTGGAGGTAGCTGGGAGTAGCACGTCTCTTTTTTGAACCCTAAAGTGGTGAAAAATCACCCAATTGGAACATGGAATAGAAAACCATTGCCACATCGCTTCAGACCCCCATCTAACATGGCTTCCATGTTCGATTTAGCGTAGCTCATCTTTGGATCTTTGTCACATTTCATCTCCTCACGGGGGAGAGTATGCTGCCCATGCGCAAAAACCAGGAAATCATTCAGGGTCAAATCTTGATCCATTCCCAAATTTTCCACCTAGTTACTAGTTTATATTATGCATGGTTTTTTTTCTATATAGTTGTGTTACCAAATTAAACATAAACATAATAATTTGCAACTTTTCACTCCCGGCTGTCAGGTTGTTCGTCTGCTGACGTTCCGGCCTAAGGAAGGGGCCCCTTTGTTACCTGCGGCTTCACCTAAGCCATGGATGCGACGGATCTTGCGTGATCCTTGGAAAAGACTGCAGTGCGGCTGCGCACTTGGTTGAGCGATTGGGTTGGACTTGGATTTGACTGGTAACCAGTGTTTCTTCATTTGCACAACCCTTTTTGAACATTGAGCCCTACGCTCCCTGCATCCACTCCAGCTGCATAATTATATATATTATGTCATTTTCTCATTTTTTTTATATGCATGGTTTTTTTTGTGTTCGTGTGAATTGTTTTTAGAACTTGCATTGGTGATACCTCATAATTGGTGTACACCGCATTTCCAGTCAGCGGCATTGGTGAAGCAAACAAACCGATTTCCTGGTGATTTTTTTGCCATTTGGGTATAGGCAGGTCAAATTTGGATACCCCTACAATGTGGGCCCCCCCAGTTATAAGATGGTTTATAAGCCCCATTAACTATAGTTATAGGTACCACAAACCATAGTTATTGGAGTTATAAACCAACTTAGCTACCTAGGGGGCCCCACTTTGTATGATTAGATGCTTGATAAACATGAATCCTGAAACCTCTGGGGCGTAAATGGCGTGACCCATCCCTGTTTGACCATCATGATCCCTTCGAAGGCGTTCGAATTCCTTGGATGCTGTCTTGAGTTTGAACGATGAGTTGTTTGATGGAGAGGCCCGGCCTACAGCATGATAGCCTGAGGGGCTGTCCTGTCTTTCCGTATTTCTGGTGCAATTTTATATACCCTCTGGTAATGACTAACATAGCTATTGAAAATGGTCCATTTATAGTTGATTTACCCACTAAAAGTGGTGATTTTCAACAGCTATGTAAACGTTTACCAGAGGGTACCTTCTGATAAGCAAGCTCAATGACAATATGGGAAATCCACCAGAAAATCAGATCGTTCTCCAGCACAATCCATGGGAATGCTACCACGGTACCTCCATTATCCAGCAAAAACAGGCTACTGAACGGAAATGTCAGAGACCCTCTAAGACCGATACAATATTATGATATTATATATTTACATGAAAATGTGTTTTTTTTCAAGCATGGTTTTTTTGCGGATCCCCAATAGTGTTCCCATTATCATATTATACGCTATATACACTTCGATAATTATTATAACCATGGTTTTTATGTACAACATATTGTAAAGATTGTTGGTTCGCCATGGTTTATTATTGGGAACCAACACAAAGTCCTCCTAAAGATAAATCTTGTTGTACTTCGATTCCTCAGTGCCACCTGCGTTGCTTTAGCCACTTTAGCCTCCTTACAGATCAGATCTCCCATGCTGAGTTCATCGCCAATCTGGGGAATCTAGGAATTATCTAGGGAACATGGCGCCATGTTTGGTCGGTGATTTTTAATTTATTTTCCCAATGGAAAATCCACCAGAAATGGGGAATCTATAGTGAATACGGATATATATATATAAATATTTAATTATATACATATATATATGTATATATTAATAGGAAATATGTATGTATATACCTATATAGGAAGTTTATTTTGTTTGAGGGGACCCCTTTTTTGGCAAATCCCCTTGCGGAGATGTTGACAAACCATCGAACCTCCCAAGGTCAAGAGAAAATTGCCAGGAGTGGGTGAAAAATCGCCACAGCGAACTGGAAAATCACCATTTTAATAGGTAAATCATCTATGAATGATTCAAAAACTCCATAGCAAGTTGTGTTAGTTTACTGGAGGGTATTTAGACCTAAGGTTAAAATGGATTTGGAGATACTTGCATGCTATTTGACTAACCTAACCCGCGATTTCTCCCTATGTTCCTTGGTTAATGATGGTTAATTCCCATGTTCATGTGGTGCCTAGCCCAATGCCATGTTTACCATCCCCAAGTCATCACCATCTTTATGGGTGCTGGCATTTGGGGGAAACCCTTCATGGATCCCCATTGATAATCACCATTAATCACCACTATTCACCCTTATTAACCATTTTTTACCATGGGTTTCTTAAAATGGAGAATCCCTGAAAGCATGTGGGTAAAGGGATGATATCACTTTCGGCTTGTGAGCACTGAAGGTGAAGTTGCAAGTCTACCATTTGGCCAAGGCTGTAGGGGTCCTCAATTGATGGATGTAGGATGTGCCAGGGTGTGCCAAGGAGATTCGTTGAAAACATCCATGGGACGTTGATGGAAAAGAAAATGTTGGAGTTTACCAACATGAGGATAGTTCATATGGATATCATGGGTATTAGTGGAATATATCTGATTTTGGGGAATCTGAAATGCCTATTTCAAAAAATGTTAGTGGTATATGTCATGAGAAAATCATCGAAAAACATTGGGATTAATGGCTAATAGAATTCAAAACATATGATTTTTCGGGGTGTCTGGAAAAAGAGATATACCCCAATGGAAATGACATGTTCAGTAGGGATTTTCATGTGGTAGTGTACCACATTTTCAGACAAACCCGAAGGTAGCCATTGTTTACTGAGCAATCGCGGCTTCATTAAAAAAGAATAATAAGCAGCAAACAGTGCAGGTTTTGACAAATTTCGCGGCTGGTTTTTCACAAAGATATGGATCAAAGCAGTGGTAAATTGCACTGGAAAGCACTCCTGCCAAGGTTGGCTAAGTGGCTAGTATGGGTTAATTTTTGTGGATATGTTGATGGAATATATTTGTTGCCATGCATGAAACAGTTCACTGGCCGACTGAAAAAGATGCTTTGCTAGGTGCTGGGGGTTGGCATCGCCGAAACCAGGGAAACAATTGTAAGTTCAATCAAATAAAGCGGTGATACAACAAGATAAACAAGTCAATCATGGTTAGACTGCTTGAGCGGTTTCCAGCTGTGAATGGCACAGGTGTGTGGTGGAGATTGTTCGTTGCCATTTTTTCTCTGGGAGAGCATCAAGCAGAAGCTGATCACATGTTTGAGGCCGAACAAGGTGTCAAAAAGAGCCAAGTTGGTAGTCACCAAGCTGAAAAAACAGCAATAATCTATATCCGATCTGGTTACATAAATCTAAGTATACTCTAATCGTCATATAGTCTAAGCAAGATTTTTATCTATAGCCTAAGTTTTTCAACCAGTTGGTTGCATAAATCATCATAAATCTAGCTCTAATCTCATCCCCAAGCACTGAGGTGAAGGCTATTGGTTTGCCAATCTACCATACCGCTGTGGAGGTGCGGGATTGATTTGTAAAAATGTCCTGAGGAGGCGCTCTTGCATTCTTTCAAAACAATGTCAAGCCCGGATGAGACTAAATCATGGTTTGTAAAAATTAGGGGGTACTTGGTGGCTCATCCCACTTAGTAAGTGGGATATAACCCCAGTTATAAGTGGATTAACCCTACTTATCCCATTTATAACTGGGGTTATAACCCACTTACGATTCGTGGGATGAGCCACCAAGTAAATTACCCTCTGGTAAACGTTTACATAACTATGAAAAATCACCGTTTCAATGGGAAAATCCACTATTTCTATGGTCATTTTCAATAGCTATGTTAAATTACCAGAGGGTAGGAGGTACTCCTCCAATAGTCATTTCATCTGATACTTTTTTATGGTACCCTCCGAATTAAACAGCCGTAAACGGGGTTTATTAATCCAGGGTTGACATTGGAAATATGTTCAAATTTTACAAACCTGTAATATCATTGTTGAAAAAAGTGGTAAGTCACGGACGAAATCTTTCAAAATGTCCCATCTGCAAAAAAAACATGTTGGATTAACTGGTTGGTGGTTTGGAACATGAATTTCATTTTTCCGTAATATATGGGATAATCCTTCCCATTGACTTTCATATGTCTCAAGATGGTTAAGTCACCACCAACCAGTGTTGGATTATTAGGCAAGCCATACATTGGGAATAGTAATCCCAACTGACGAACTCATATTGTTCAGAGGGGTAGGTATACCACCAACCAGATAAAGCAAGACGTGGAAAGTTGAACCGAAAGGAAAATTCACAGCTCTCCTGAAAAGTGGTTCTCCAGTTTCGCAGAGTGAACATTTCTACCAACCAGCAAAGCATATTAATCATGGTGACTAGAAATCACATCTCCCAAAAAAACATGACTGGGTTGATATCCCCATCCTATCTCATCACATCGAATTATTCCAATGTATATGTATATGAATATAAAGACATATATATATATATAATATACATAATCATCCTGAAGTAGATAGAATACGGTATCTTCAATAATATTTTAGTGAGGATCGTTTTGGAATTTCCATATTCCACTCCATGACTCAAAAAATCTATGGGGATGAAAATCTATAAAGTACCAAACTTTGGCGGTTTCGTTGACCGAGGTCTATGGCCTAGAGCATTACTTCTGCTTGGACGGAGTCCAAGTCTGTCTTCCGCAAGGCGCCGGTGTGAATTTTTGACCTATAAAACAGGTTGGAGAATGGATTGACGGATCAAATGGAAAAGTTCATGAATTGGACATTGACTACTGACTTTGCTCAGTGATTTCCAGGTTTTTCCCGGAAATCCACTCATGAGGAGTCGATTCAGGGAACATGTCGGTGACTCAGTACCCTCTGGTAATTTAACGTAGCTATTGAAAATGGCCATAGAAATAGTGAGTTTTCCCATTAAAAATGGTGGATCTTTCCATAGTTTTTTGTATGTTTACCAGAGGGTACTTTTGCTGGTTCCTTAAAGCAACTCCCAGTTGAACCGTCGACAAAATTTCCTCGCCACTATACGTACGTCTCTTTGGGATAAATCACCGGATCTTGGACCTGATAAGGGGCCCCCGTCTCAGATAGCCAGCTCAGTTGGCTTTTTTAAAAGTGGCTGAAAAAAACTCTGGTTTATGGTAGATATAACTGATAATATATATATATATACATAGTATTCATATGTATTCATATGTATTCATAGGGAGTTTATTCTATAAATGGTCTATTTTAAACATAGCTATGTTAGTCATTACCAGAGGATACATATCCCTGTGGTTGCTGTGATCTTACCGCGGACCTTCAGACGAAAGTCGTCTACCTCGCTTGAGCCCTGCCGATAGCGCCTGCGAAGGGTTCTTCGTAAAAAAGCAGCCGTTGTAATACATCTTCACACCCTCACATCTGCTGATCTAGATCTTCACACCCTCACATCTGCTGATCTAGATCTTCACACCCTCACAGTCGTTGATCTAGATCTTCACACCCTCACATCTGCTGATCTAGATCTTCACACCTTCACATCTGCTGATCTACATCTTCACACCCTCACATCTGCTGATCTAGATCTTCACACCTTCACATCTGCTGATCTACATCTTCACACCCTCACATCTGCTGATCTAGATCTTCACACCTTCACATCTGCTGATCTAGATCTTCACACCTTCACATCTGCTGATCCACATCTTCACACCTTCACATCTGCTGATCTACATCTTCACACCTTCACATCTGCTGATCTAGATCTTCACACCTTCACATCTGCAGATCTACATCTTCACACCTTCACATCTACTGATCTACATCTTCACACCTTCACGCCTGCAGATCTACATCTTCACACCCTCACATCTGCTGATCTAGATCTTCACACCCTCACATCTGCAGATCTACATCTTCACACCTTCACATCTGCAGATCTCCTCTCGCTCTTCTTTCTATCTCTCTCTTAAGGCGGGGGCAGTGCCGCCGGAGCGCCACGAAACGCAACCGTTTCGCACGAAATGGACGTTGGACGTCAAAAACTGAGGTAAAATTGCGATTTTGAAGTGTCACGGGCAACGTTTTCGCACGAAATGGACGTTGGACGTCAAAAACTGAGGAAAAATTGCGATTTTACTTTGTCCATCGCAACCCTTTCGCACGAAATAGGCGTTGGACGTCAAATAACTGAGGTAAAATTGCGATTTTAGTTAGTCCATCGCAACCCTTTCGCACGAAATGGACGCTGGACGTCAAAAACTGAGGTAAAATTGCGATTTTGAAGTATCCATCGCAACCCTTTCGCACGAAGTGGACGTTGGACGTCAAAAACTGAGGTAAAATTGCGATTTTGAGGTGTCACGGGCAACGTTTTCGCACGAAATGGACGTTGGACGTCAAAAACTGAGGAAAAATTGCGATTTTACTTTGTCCATCGCGACCCTTTCGCACGAAATGGACGTTGGACGTCAAAAACTGAAGTAAAATTGCGATTTCACGGGTCCGGTCTCTGTGTGTAAAAGGGTCTGTGTGTAAAAGGGTCTGTATGTAAAAGCGTCTGTGTGTAAAAGCGTCTGTCTGTAAAAGTGTTTGTGTCTAAAATTGTTTGTGTGTAAAAGCGTCTGTGTGTAAAAGCTTCTGTGTATAAAAGCTTCTGTGTGTAAAAAGGTCTGTGTGTAAAAGCTTCTGTGTGTAAAAGGGTCTGTGTGTAAAATGGTCTGTGTGTAAAAGCCTCTGTGTGTAAAAGCTTCTGTGTGTAAAAGTGTCTGTGTGTAAAAAGGTCTGTGTGTAAAAGATTCTGTGTGTAAAAGCTTCTGTGTGTAAAAGCTTCTGTGTGTAAAAGGGTCTGTGTGTAAAAGCGTCTGTCTGTGAAAGCTTCTGTGTGTAAAAGCTTCTGTGTGTAAAAGCTTCTGTGTGTAAAAGTGTCTGTGTGTAAAATGGTCTGTGTGTAAAAGCCTCTGTGTGTAAAAGCTTGTGTGTGTAAAGTCTGTGTGTAAAATGGTCTGTGTGTAAAAGCTTCTTTGTGTAAAAGCTTCTGTGTGTAAAAGGGTCTGTGTGTAAAAGGGTCTGTATGTAAAAGCGTCTGTGTGTAAAGGAGTCTGTGTGTAAAAGCCTCTGTGTGTAAACGCTTCTGTGTGTAAAAGCTTCTGTGTGTAAAAGCTTCTGTGTGTAAAAGTCTGTAGGCTGCCAGCTGGCGACTGTGGCTTGTCCCCAGTGTTGCTTCGAAGCGTGGACCGGCCAAATCGAGAAGCAGTGCCTTTGCCTAATCATAGGTCACATGCGCCCGATCGCCCCGTTTTTTTTTCACTGAACGGCATTCCACTTCTGGGCGGTTTGTTATGCGATGAGGCATGCCAGCCTTGGAGAGAAGCCGGTTGCGATGGCTTGAAGCTTTCAACGACAAGACAGACGCTGTCATTATCATCTTGGGGCATGACCCCACAACGGCTGATGGCTCGAAGGAGTGCGCATGATGTTGGGTCTCAGTGGAGGACGGGTTGCCGCTTCTAGCTTCCAGCAAACGGTGTGTCACCAAGAGGTCAGAGCGTGTAGATTTCACACGTACCTGTGTTAAGGGTATGGCCTCGCATTGATCAGGCTCATTATGTGAAAACCCCATGAAAGAAAACCTGTGTGAAATTGTGTTTTTCTGTTGTTCTGTATAGCGCGTGCGAGCGGGAATTTATTTGCATCCCGGTTTTCGTTCTTTTTCCCGAGAGCGTCTGAGCGCAGGGTTCTTCCAATAGTGGGGGTCTGTATCTCATCTTCTCATCTTCACATCTTCTCATCTTCACATCTTCTCATCCTCAAATCTTCTCATCATCTTCACATCTTCACATCCTCACATCTTCACATCTTCTCATCTTCACGTCTTCTCATCTTCACATCTTCTCATCTTCACATCTTCACATCTTCACATCTTCTCATCTTCACATCTGCTCATCTTCACATCTTCGCATCGTCACATCTGCTCATCTTCACATCTTCTCATCCTTACATCTTCACATCCTCACATCTTCACATCTTCTCCTCTTGCCTTCTTGCCTCTTGCCCTCTTGCCCTCACATCTTCACATCTTCTCCTCTTGCCTTCTTGCCTCTTGCCCTCTTGCCCTCACATCTTCACATCTTCTCCTCTTGTCCTCTTGCCCTCTTGCCCTCTCCGTCTTTTCTATTTCTCTTCTGAAGGCGGGGGCAGGGGCAGTGCCAACGAGACGGCACGAAACGCAACCCTTTCGCACGAAATGAGGTTCGATCGCCAAAAACTGAGGTAAAATTGCGATTTCAAAGTGTGCGGCGCAACCCTTTCGCACGAAATGAGGTTCGATCGCCAAAAACTGAGGTAAAATTGCGATTTGCAAGTCGTCCCGCGCAACCCTTTCGCACGAAATGAGGTTCGAGCGTCAAAAACTGAGGTAAAATTGCGATTTGCAAGGTGTCCCGCGCAACTTTTTCGCACGAAATGAGGTTCGATCGTCAGAAACTGAGGTAAAATTGCGAGTTGCAAGTCGTCCCGCGCAACCCTTTCGCACGAAATGAGGTTCGAGAGGTAAAATTGCGATTTCAAGGTGTCCCGCGCAACGTTTTCGCACGAAATGAGGTTCGATCGCCAAAAACTGAGGTAAAATTGCGATTTCAAAGTGTCCGGCGCAACCCTTTCGCACGAAATGAGGTTCGATCGCCAAAAACTGAGGTAAAATTGTGATTTCATGTCGTCCTTCTTGTCCCGCGAAACCTTTCGCATGTGAGCATGGCCGGCCTGTGTGTAAAAGCGTCTGTGTGTAAAAGCGTCTGTCTGTAAAAGTGTTTGTGTCTAAAATTGTTTGTGTGTAAAAGCGTCTGTGTGTAAAAGCTCAGCTTCTGTGTGTAAAAGGGTCTGTGTGTAAAATCTGAGTGTAAACGCGTCTGTGTGTAAAAGTCTCTGTGTGTAAAAGCGTCTGTGTGTAAAACTGTCTGTGTGTAAAAGCGCCTGTGTGTAAAAGTGTCTGTGTGTAAAAGTGTCTGTGTGTAAAAGTGACGCTTCTGTGTGTCAAAGCTTCTATGTGTAAAAGCTTCTGTGTGCAAAAGCGTCTGTGTAAAAGCTTCTGTGTGTAAAACCGACTGTGTGTGAAAGCGTCTGTGGTGTAAAAGCGTCTGTATGTAAAAGAGTCTGTGTGTCAAAGCAACTCTGTGTAAAAGCGCCTGTGTGTAAAAGCTTCTGTGTGTAAAAGCTTCTGTGTGTAAAAGCGTCTGCGTGTAAAAGCCTCTGTGTGTAAAAACTTCTGTGTGTAAAAGTGTTTGTGTGAAAAGGGTCTGGGTGTAAAAGTGTCTGTGTGTAAAAGCTTCTGTGTGTAAAAGCGCCTGTGTGTAAAAGCGTCTATGTGAAAGCTTCTGTGTGTAAAAGTGTTTGTGTGTAAAAGCGTCTGTGTGTAAAAGCGTCTGTGTGTAAAAGCGTCTGTGTGTACAAGCGTCTGTGTGTAAAAGCGTCTGTGTGTGAAAGTACCTGTATGTAAAAGCTTCTGTGTGTAAAAGCTTCTGTGTGTAAAAGCTTCTGTGTGTAAAAGTGTTTGCGATGCAAACTATTGTCTTGTACTCGTGCTATATTGTCTTGATACTCCTCTTCTCATATGCCTATAACACATCTTCAATATTTTGTTTTGTAATATGGTGTCTCCATACTTACAAGAGAAGACCCTGCTCCTCTACGCTCTCGGGCCATCCGTCGTCTAGTTTAAAAGTGGCTGAAAAAAACTCTGGTTTATGGTAGATATAACTGATAATATATATATATACATAGTATTCATATGTATTCATATGTATTCATAGGGAGTTTATTCTATAAATGGTCTATTTTAGACATAGCTATGTTAGTCATTACCAGAGGGTACTCCCTGTGGTTGCTGTGATCTTACCGCGGACCTTCAGACGAAAGTCGTCTACCTCGCTTGAGCCCTGCCGGGTGAAGCGGCGAAGCGGCGAAGCCACTGCCGAAGATCAACACTGATCATTCCAGCCATTTCCATTTTTGCTTCAAAAAATGTCCGATTTCCCTGTCCTATTCTTAGCTCTTAGATTTCGCCTGGTGAAGCTAGGTCCCAAGGGTCTCGATACATGAGGTGAGCAGAATCTCATCCATTTCATCCCATCTACCTAAAAGTTATTCCATTCATCTTATTTTTCCAAATCCATTAATCTTACCCATAGTCCATATACATTATGATAATATAATACAACATTGTATAACATTACATGACGCTACATAACATCATATAACCCATCTAACCCATATACGGGGAGACGAAATTTTCGGGGTATCTCTGTGGAGCCATTGGCCTTCGCCACGTTCCGCCAGGCTATGGCCAGGGTGTCCACAAAATTGCCGTGACGCTTGGACGGACTCGCCTTAGTAGCTCCCGTGTGGAGCAGGCCCGGCGCGCCGCGGGAGCCGCGGGATCTTGGCATATCTTGGCATGTTAGCCTCTGGGAATGACTGATCTACATATGGGGATGTAGTATAACTATGGGGATATAGTATAACTATACTTACCCTCTGGTAATGGCAGTTTGCGAACTGGAAGCCATGGCCCATAGAAATAGTTGATTTACCTGTTATAGATAGTGATTTTTCATAGCAAACTGTAAACGTTTACCAGAGGGCAACATGCAGCCCATAGGGCCTATTAGGGCCTAGGGGTCCAATCTGAGTTGTGTCCCTTCAAGAATTAGGACTGGTTGATCCTATCAACTAGGTCAATCTTACATGGATACTTTAATCATTTAGTCTTTTGGTATTAATGGGAATATCTACGTTCACCAGCAAAGAATTTATTTTTTTGCAGGGTATCTAAGATTGGCAATGTCAATGTTGAAAAATGGGGATTGATCTGAAGCACTGCTGGAAGCAATGCCATCTTCAATGGTGGGAGCCTCTGGAGAGTGTGGTCGAAGCACTGCTGGCAGTTTCTTAGGGGCAAGCGGCTTTGGATAAGGTGCTTAGGGAATTCCCAGGCTGCAAATGCAGCCAAAGAAGTTTAAAATAGGAATCAAGAGTCAATATTTCAATTACAAACAAATTACTAAATTGATATATGTTTTCACTTGCCTACATGTGTGAAAAATCTCACATAAACTTCATTTTTGATGAAGCACACAATCGAAACACAAAACAACACACACAGAACCAAACTTTACAAGAACACAACACAACACATCATACAAACACATCACAGAACACATCACAGAAAAGGCATCAGACAACATAGCAAGCAACACACAACACATAGCACAGCACAGTCCTTCACAACAAAGAAACTGTGGGATAACCAATAGAACTGGCAGATATAGAAGGAATATAGCTGTTGAAATTTGCGTCGAATAACATGCCCAAAATCAAATCACGGAAATGATATCGGATGATATCAGCGATGAACTAGCTTTGAATTAAGATTCTGAAAGTAGGCCTCAACGGGCTATGAAAAGGGTGCTGTTGACAATAGATTTAATATTCCCAATACACCTCAAAACACCCCCAGAATAACAGATACATTTGAAAAACTGGTTCTTGGTTTCGAAGATCTTTGATTTTCCACCCTGGATGGGGCCGTTCGATAGCGAGCTCAGTTGCCTTGTTAGAAACTCTGATTTATGGTACAACGAACTTTTTAGGCTGCACGTCCATAGAAACCCGCGCGTCTTTTGCTGCCAGGTGAACATGACGTCTTTGTGGAACTTGGATCTAAGTTTTGCAGATGGTTGTGAAATAGTAATTTACACGCATTTTCATGTTGGTTTTTTGACAGATCATCATGGATTCATTGTTAACATATCATTCATTCATTTCAGTGTTGAAGATGACAGCGTCTGAAACTAACTTTGGGATGACAAAAAACATGTTTTTCATTGCGTTTCGTGTATGATTTGGCACATTAAATTTCGACATCGGGAGAGGAAATTTCATGTATTGCATGCAAGTGTCTATGATGTCATTTATATTCTACTGACTGAGCCATCGATTAGAGAGTTGCAAGACCAAAGCGGCAAGGGAAATCAGACGGTTGAGGGCAGAGCTGCAGCGTCGTCATAGAGACAACGCTCGAGCGAATCCAGGTAGAAAAACTAGGAAAACAGGAAAAAGGAAACTTGCTGCTCGACAGGCATACACCAAGAAAAATGTGCGGAGGACATATGAGCAGAAGAGACAGGTTGATTCCAACAAAAATGGGAACAGCTTTCGTGTGTGTGCAAGTGCAAGAGAAGATCCCAGAGCGTAGCATGACGTGCGTGTGAAAGTGCACGAGAAGATCCCAGAGCGTAGCATGACGTGTGTGTGCAAGTGCAAGAGTCGAAGATCCCAGAGCGTAGCATGACGATTCTGTGCATGTGCAAAAGAAGATCCCAGAGCGTAGCATGACGTGCGTGTGAAAGTGCAAGAGAAGATCCCAGTCCATGCATGTTCAAGTTGACATGAACGTTATTGCCCCACCCCACCCCACCAATCCCCACCCTGACTGCACAACATACATTCCATGCGTGTGCCACTTGACATGAACGTTATTGCCCCACCCCACCCCACCAATCCCCACCCTGACTGCACAACATACATTCCATGCGTGTGCCACTTGACATGAACGTTATTGCCCCACCCCACCCCACCCTTCCCCCCCCACATCACCGATATGCATATTGTATTGCGGGTTTCTAGGGACGCGCATGGTTTTAGAAACTCTGGTTTATGGTATAACGAACTATTCATGGGGATTATTTCATGGTTTATAAACCAAGTGTTGAAAGATCACAGGCGAAGGGCCGTTTCTGGGAAACGAGTGAGTACGCCAAGCCGTACGAAGTCGAAGGGATAAAAAACAGGATCTGATGTTTTTGGGCACAGAAACTCTAGAATTTATGGTAAATCAATGGTAAAAGCCAGCAGAATTTATAGTAAATCAATGGTAAAAGCCAGCTCTTTCAGATGAAAATCTTCAAAGTAGACACCCAGTTTGTGAATAGAACCAAGTTAAACCATTTCACACCCACCGGAGTTGTTCCCAAAATAGTTTTCACAGAAAAAGTGCAGTAAACTCTCAAATGAGTTGGGTTTAAAAAAATTAAAGCAAGATACTGTATCGATTTTCCGTGAAAATCCTCGCCGCCCAGACCATCAAGAAGTTAAAACCAAAGTGGCCGGGAGAGGAGCAGAGTGCCCGAGCCAGGGCGGGGCCCAAGGTTTCTTCTCGAAACGGCCACCGAAGTTGGGATACTAAGCCTGAAAAAACTGGAGTGAAATACTTCACAAATGGAACTGCACCCCCAAGTACGTTTAGCTTTGACCATAGCAGATGTGGTTTTAGGTGGATATATTGTCATACATCTATAGTATGTGCACTTAGATGGCTTTGTAAACAAACTTACCTGTCTTGGTTTTTCCAAAGATGATGAACAAATAACCCGAATGGTTAGAAATTGGAAACTCATGTTCCCTTCTAATATGTGGCAGTTTCTGGGTATACATTATTTCTGGCCAAACTCATTTGCACAGATTTACTCATGTGGGTCAATATATAGCATACATGGTATGGATTATATTCTGGTATATTTCCATCTTTGGGGGTTGATATTTTCACTCTTTGGTGCATTTTTTCGTGGTTAATTATGACCTTACGTGATGACCTCGTTGGAATGGTCAAGCTTCAGCTTGACGCTGCAGCAATTGACGAAACAGCGGACGTACTGGTCGTACTTCAGCGTTCTTTTTCTTCACCGAATGCTTTGAAAATCATACCAGCATGGCTTACAAAGATTTCCCTTGGGAAATTCTGCGTGGATTTTTTTGTTCGAACGAACTGCTTGGGTGACGAGATTACGAGATTCCAACGCTGAAGAAAAACTCGCGAAATAGCCAACTATTCAGGTTAAATCCTCAAAAAGGTGATGTTTATGATGTTTATGGGATCTGTCTCTGTCCGGGCCAATTTATGTTAGATCCTAGAGCCATATGTATGATGAATATATATAGATATATATATATAACACATATATATATATATATATATGTATAATCATCTTGAGGTAAGATAGAATATGGAATTTTCAAAATGATTCTGAGTCAACCGTGGGTGATGTTTTGATCAATAAACCATTCATAGTATATATATATACTATAAATATTCCCATCCCCGGAGCACACACTCCCATTCTACGGTCACAAAAAGTTTGTAAATCCCTCACTTTTACTCTGGTTTCAGGGGAGGTGTTTGATATTCTGGGGTTCTGGGGTTCTGGGATTAGATGCGATTGGCTAAATTAAAGGCACATAAGAATCATGTACAAAAAAAATCATGGCTTTCTTTGAGTGATCCCCACCCTGACACATAGTATCTGACATACCATCTGGAAGTGTTTCGATGCACACTCATATGCGCAGCCGTACCACAGCCGAGCAAACCTAAGTCACCTGCGGCCTGCCACATTTCCAGGATTACAAGCTTCTGAGCCACAACTGCCAAAGTTTTGCCGTGGAATTGGTATCTTTGCTGCTACCAAACGTCCACGTCCCTCATGAATACTGCTGCTTGGCGGCCCTTTTTGTGTCGATGTGGCTTAGGGGTCTGAAACAGAAATGGGAATGATGTACTATCATGCACTGTAATCTGTACATATATATATAATTATATAGAGATATGTGTTGTGATTGTGGTTTAATAGAATATCATGTTCTGATGAATGTATCTCTCAACTTATATCTCTATATATGATATTCTATTAATGTGGTCTAAGATGGTTTAATGAATGTATGATATACTTCAATTTTGTGATATACTTAGACCATCGTCTCTCCTGTCGCTGACAGGGCAACCTCCAGGTGCCGGATGCGAACCATCAGGCCACCATCTTCCACCTAAAAATTGAGCACTTAGGGATGCTTAAAAACATTTGAAAACCTATAAAGATGCTTAGTATGAAAACCTATACGTTCATGTTGGGCATAAGATCCACCATCTCCAGTTTTGCCATAAATCGGTGGTATCAACCATCGGTGCAGCTCCCATGTGTCGATATAGCGACCATTGTGACTTTAACAGTTTGCTATCGAGTCCGGATGAGCAAATCCAAGGTTTGTTAGAAATGGAAATTCCCATTTCTCATAGGTCCTAGGTAACTCATGGAACTTTCCGGCATTTTCACTATGTTTGAATTGCCAGTGACTGGTTGGTTCATGGGTTCTCGCAATAGAGGATCTTTGATTTGCATTTTGTTAAGGTATCTAAGCAATGTAGCCAGCAACTTGCAAAGCGCCATCAAGGGGCCAAGCAAGATGGTAGCTCCAGAATCTGATTCCAAAAGCATTGACGTTTTTTTGTTTGGAAATAGGAAAAAAAGACCAGCAACCAATGGAATCGTGCAAAATCGTTTTCCCAAAATGGATACATCAATGTATCCCAGCTATGTAGCATTGTCAGATTTTTTTGTTATTTATCTTCAGAATCCGGTTGAATCTCCCACCGTTCGCCACGTGAAAACAATTGAAAACATCGAGGTCGCTTTGCCGGAAAGGTTCAAACTGCGAAGCCGAAACAACCGCCACATGGCTGGGATATCTCTGGATTTGCTGATTTTTTACTGGGAAATCCACTTGAAATGGGTAATCTATAGCGAATATCTTTGTTCCTTGAGCTAATTTTCAGAATGTCAGTGAATTGCAGCAAAAAAGTGAAACTTCGTTTAAAAAAAGGGGGGGCAGCATTGTTCAGAGATGGTTGAGAGATGGCTCTAAAAACAGTTCCGTTTCAGTCACCTTCCACCTTTTTTCGCCGTGGAGTTTCTCCGGCTGTGGTGAAAATTTTGGAAACGGAGGGCCAAAGAGGGTGTTTTTGTTTCCCCATGTCGTGTAGCCGTGTAGCCCCCGTGTCATGGGGGGTTCTCAAAATGGGGCTACCCCAATATAGTTCGCTGGATGGTTGATGGAAACCCAATCTACAAATGCTTGGTGGTTTGGAACATGAATTGAACATTTTTCCATTCAGTTGGGAATAATCATCATCCCAACTGACGAACTCACTCCATTTTGCAGAGGGGTAGGGCTCAACCACCAACCAGATTATGATTAACCATCATTAACCATATAATAACCATCATCATTAACCATTATTAACTAGTATATTACCCACAATGGTAGGTTGAAACTATAAATGGACGATAACTAAGGGCCCTATGACTTTGGAAAGCTCACGGGAATGGTTGGATTCGTTGGATTCGTCGGATTCATGGTGGGCGAAACACCAGAGATCAGTTGCTCATCCCACCAGGGGTGACTGGGGGGTAAAACAATGTCATACCCGGCCTGGTAAAGGATAACCCATTGAGATTTATAGTGATTTAATGAGATTGAAATCGTGATTCAATGGGATATTAATGGGATATACCCGGCCTGGTAAACTAACATAGCTATTGAAAATGTCCATGGAAATAGCGGATTTACCCATTGAAAATGGTGATTTTCCATAGTTATGTTAGTTTACCAGAGGGTAATCCACCCATGACTGGGAATGGTAAGTTTATATCACCTATAAATAAAAATGCTGTCTGGGGATGCTGCAGGATGCTGCAAATGGCATTGTTTTGCCAACATTAGTTATACAGTTATACTATATCCCCCATATATCACTTTGCTTAACCAAGTGATTTAAGCGTCAACGTGTGCCGTCCAAATCTGAGATTCCCCATGTGATTCCCCACCTTTCGCCCATGCCTTGTGGTAGAACAAAAAACGTAGGGCATTTGGATTTTTTGACCCATAAAAACCACAGATGTTCGCCATGTTTAGGATTGACATGTGTGTTGGAAAATTGTGTGGTTCCAATCACGAAATCACGGGAAAACTGATGATCAACATTGATCAACTATCAACTTGGGGTATACCATGGTTTTTTCCCAAAAATCCACTCCCAGTAGGAAGAATCCCAGTGTTCTTTTTGTACCCCGACTCATCGTTGTACCAGGACATTTATGGTGTCTGGGAGGTGGTAGATCGTGACTGCAGTGAGGTCAAAGTTCGTTGGATTCGAAAAAGCCAGTCCTTTTTCGGCATGGAAAAATCCGGATTCATATAGCCATGAATATCAATGATAATGACCTCTTTGATACTGGAATGGTGAATGTGAGGGGAATCCCTTATTTGAGCTATTTTCAGATAAGTGAATTAGTGTAATTCAGCCAGAATATATGTGATCAGCGGGTATACTTGGTGTGTCACCACAGGAATCGTAAGTGTGCTGTAAGATGCTATAATCCCATTTACAACTAGGATAAGTAAGAGCAATATCCGTTTGTAACTTGGGCGAACTAACCCACGTACTAACGGCGAGCCACCAACTATATGAATATGGATAAATACCGTAGAAACCATCGAGACTGGAATTGTCATCCATCAGTGGATATCATCTACATTACATATCCAGTATACATGTAATGACCTCACTACTCACAACTATGTACAATAAATGATTGTAAGGGAAACCACTCCGAAACAAGTCATGTTCAAATGAAGGAAGTGACTGTTGGTAGTTGAAAAATGCATAGTTCATATATATATATATATACATATGTACATACATATCAAATTTAGTATATATCCCAATTTATGGTTCCTGCAAAAGGAGTACAATTATCAAGAGTTGTTCTAATTTGTCCAGATTCACCACCGAGAAAAGGGCACTTCTCTGCAGCTTTTGAAGGCTTTTGAAGGGCACGTTGCAGTGGCACACAGAGGAATCCAAGCACTTTTACTTGCTGCCTAACCATTGAATCAGGTATCTTGCTGCACCTGCAAAATTGTGTATTCTGAGTATTGTTGATTCAATTTGTGGGGGCAAGGGTAAGAGAACTGAACAGGAAATCTCGCATGTCTTGACATTTGACGACGGCGTGGCGGGTGTTACAACTGAGTTTGCTGGAAATATTGGAAGGTTTCCTAAAATATGGGTATCCCAAACCATGCATTTTCCCGTTGCTTGATAATGGAATATAATGGATAATACGCAAATTTTGGATGATTTTGGGGTAGCCCGAATTTCAGAAGATCTCTACAGGGCCCAGGTTTGATCCAGGGTTTCCTGAGATGTGTCCGAGAGTTGCCTTGTGCGGTACCCGGCCTGGTCAACGAACAGTTTGCGAACTTGAAAATGGCCATGTTCAAATAGTTGATTTACCCAGCTAGAAAATGGGTGGATTTTCCACAGATGTTCCATAGTTTTTTGTAAACGTTTACCAGAGGGTAATCCACCCATGACTGGGAATGGTAAGTTTATACCACCTATAAATTCATGGTGACTGGGGAAATTGGGGATGCTGCAGATTTACCAAAGATAGCCCCTTAAATGATCCCCAAGCAGCAAGCGCAGCAAGGAAAGTGATGACAGGTTGCCAATGCTCAGACAAATCCATTTACAGCAACCTCAACCAACCTGTCTAGATACTAATAGATGGTTGAGTGATAGGTTGGATGGGGATAAATGTCTGGATACAAGGAAAGACATACTGTAACATTAGTATCTATTGGATACATCTAGATACCTCACCAATGGATGGTTATAAATGATGCTTGATAGTGGGGAAAGCATCAAATATAACCCAAGAAGAATCAGTTTACACTCACCCCATTTTTTCAACATCACGACCCTGCCATGAATTAGGGGTTGGAAGAATACTGTGCACCAAAAAAAGTCTATGTTAAGGGTCGAACTGTTAATTTCGGGGAGGGTGTTCCAAGATAGCTTGAAAGCATCAGGACTCGTCACAGCGCAGTACCCTGACCTTCCATTGCAGGAAAGCCAGATTGGGTTACCATGGGTTTGTATGGATTAATATGATTTAATACTATGGGTGTATCTGAATCTGAGTCACTACTCTATATTTACATATACATACCTTATTATACGGTTGCACCGTCTTTTTTTGCCATGTACATACACATGTATATAGTGTATACATATATATTTATATATATATATGAATATATATATATGTATGTAAACATCCCCGAGATCCCAGTATAATCCATTACATGGCTATATCTATGTGCCTAGCTGTTATCTATTTGTTTGTCTCTCTGTGGGTGAATTTCTCCGTCTTTCGATCAGTTTGTCTGCCTGTCCATATGTCTATTATTGTCTATCATTGTCTATCATTGTCTCTGATTGTCTAAGATTGTCTAAGATTGTCTAAGTATCTGTGTGTCTATCTATCTAATCTAATCTTATCTTATCTTATCTTATCTTATCTATCTAGCTATCTGTATATCTATCCATTCGTTCATCCATCCACCGTTCGTTATTTATTTATTTATGTATTTATGTATTTATTTATTTATGTATTTATCTATTTATTTATTTATTTTTTCTATGTGTCTCTCTCTCTCTCTCTCTCGCTCTCTGTCTGTCTGTCTGTCTGTCTATATATCAATATCCGTATCACATATCCACCATTTCAATTCATTTCTGGATATCTCTAGCTCCCAAAAGCAACGACTGCCACAGCAGAACGTGCATCGCGCGCGCTCCCGCAACGGTGTCACCCCACCAAACGGTGCGTCGTGGTCATCGCGTTGGTGCAGCGTGGGCGGCTTCGGAAAATCGATTTGCGGTGACTCGGGTGACTCGAGGGTTGAATGGGGACTGCCTATACTGATGTATACTGGAGATGATCATCCGTGGAATGTAAACCTGTGAAATGGAAATCGCTATAAACCGAGTGGTTCATGAACTGACAGAGGGTTTTGAACACTACTCAAGTGTTTGCTATAAATGCTGCGATGCCATAGTCACCTTTCTGATGTTCTATGAATGTGTGAGAGAGGTTGTCTCAATGTAATTGTGAAGTTGCTCGCGCTCGTCACGTTGTCTCATGGTCACCCTAAAAATATCATTTCTGGAACTGGGGACCGGACTGAACGGTGAACATGAACGGCACTGAGCTGCTTCTAGTTGTCATGGCCTACAACACGATTGAAATTGCTTGTTGACCCCAGCTGGTTGGTGGTTTGGAACATGAATTGAACATTTTTCCAGAAACAGTTGGGAATGGAATAATCATCCCAACTGACAAACTCACTCCATCATTTTTCAGAGGGGTTGGTAGCTCAACCACCAACCAGATTATGATTAACCATCATTAACCATATAGTAACCATCATCATTAACCATTATTAACAGTATATTACCAACCAATTGTAGGTGGCTCAACCACCAACCAGCCAGGTATGGGATGTTCGTCCCAGATTTTCGTCGAAAAATCTGCCATTCCTCTGTGAAGGATTGTGTTTTTTTTAATGATTCCATTGGGTGTGGATAGGTTTTGACCCAATACAAACAGTTTACCCAAATAACCATATTTTGATGATTGTTTGGGTAAATATGGTTATTTGGGTAAACTAATATTGTTATCTGATCATATTAATAATGATAATCTGATCTGATCATATTAATGATGTAAATGATGGTTATGATGGTTATATAACAATAATGGTGTATAATAATGGTGTATGATAATGATGATGGTTATAATAACCACTGTTAATAATGGTTAATGATAATCTGATCATATTCATGATGTAAATCATTCTATGATTCGTTTGCATAAAGATTACCCAATGAGTCTTTTACCCACGGTCGACTTCTACGGGTAGGTCCTGGCTCAAGATCAGCCCTGAAGCCTCCCGCCCAACGCCTGCCAGGACTGGGATATCCTGGGAAGATTTCCAGAGCTCCAAAGTGAGTTTTAAACATGTACCTTCCTGGTTTGGTGGTTTGGAACATGAATTCATTTTTCCATATGGCAGTGTGTCAAAACCTTGTACCCCTGGTGAACATCAAAATAGCTGGTAAATGGATGTTCATCCCCCTAAAAATGGTATTAATAGGTATTGATCCATACCCATATATTGGGAACAATCATCCCAACTGACTAATATGTTTCAGAGGGGTAGGTATACCACCAACCAGCTTCAACTTTAAGGCGTTTTTTGGGGTGATACCCAGTGGTTGATATCAAGTTGATCCCAAAGTTGATAGCCATCAGGCCCAGTGGTTGAATCCTCGTGGATCCCCCTGAATCAAAAAATAGGAACGGGATGACAATAATCTGGGTAAATGATGTTGCGACCTCACTGTTCTCCCGAACCCTGGAAATCATGGTTAGTAAGGGAAATCATCCCCAAATGGCCGCAAGATTCAGGTTAGTGAAGTATTATAATTTACCCAGAATAATCCAAGAACGGGATTCCCCGTTCTTAACCAGGATTCAAATGGAATGACATAGGGATTTTGAAAACTGCTCAGCTGTACCAAGCAGTACGTAATGGAATGTGATAGGGGAAACTGACGGCTCATGTGGTGAAAATAGAAGCTCAAATATCAAGACATAAAATGTCTGTTCATTTGGGATGGGGGCTAACCCTGAGATAGGATAGGGGATTCCAAAATCTTCAAACTTGGGGCTTTGACGCGCAAAAATTTGGATATCAGTTTTATAAATGGGTACAGCAAGATCCAGTCATGGCTACTGTGAGGTTTGGAAACCAGAAATGTTTGGTCAGAGGTCAGTCGCCGTTGTAGGCTCTAGCGAGCTCTGGGGAAGTTTATTCGGGTCATCTATACCATGGATGGGGCCCCCCAGTGATGTAAGTTGGCCCCTTAAACTCCATGAAACTATAGCCATCTATAGTTATATTTACCATAAACCAGAGTTAATTCAGCCACTTATAAGGTTATCGACTGGGGGCCCCATCCTGTAGCTGTGTTAATTATTGTTCAATTACCGGAAGTTTTTCGGACATGACATTCATTGGGTTTTTCTTGGTTTTTTAGGGTCGGAAGGGTCGTCGTTTTGAGCCACAGCCAGTTCTTATTGGGGCTGGAAAAATCGCTGCTTTCTTGAGAAGTACTATGATCCATTGTGGGAACCCCTAGAACAAGCAACCAGTTTTAAGGGATCACAGAGAGTAAATTGAGTACAGATTTTCAGATATGTTTCACAAGAAATCATAGTGTTTATCTTCAATTTCGAGGTAAACCTTGGGACTAGTTACATCACCATCGTGTTGGCGATTTTTGCTTGTAATCCGGTAAAAACCTTCGCCCATTCTGGGACAGGGGCCCTCTGCGCTTAGTCATCTTAGCCCTTCCGTCACTGCAGATTTGACATTTCCACATTTTCCACGGCTCCAAGTCCCCGACTTCAACTTCCAACTCTAGTTTCAAACATATGGAGGTGTCCTAAAATTGGGGATCCCCAGTCGTCACCATAGGTTTCAATACGAGGTCATGGTCATCCATGACTTGGATGATTTGGGGGTACCCCATGACAAAAGGAAAACCTCCATATCAGAGTTCTGTCATTCTGTCGCAGTCACCAGAATTGGATGATCCAAACATGAGTCGTCACAAAAAATCATCGTTTTTTGTTGACATCCATCATATAGAGGTTTCCATAGTCATGGGGGTACCCCCAGTCATCATCCATATTTATAGATGGATTTTCCATGGAATAAACCATCCAGCGAACTTGGGGTGCCACTTGATCCAAGCCCTAGATGATTTTTGCCATCCCGGTAGGCCAAAGAGGGTGGTGGTGCTTGGGGCCATGGCGCAGGTGGGATTTTTCGGACTTGCGGATCAGTTTCTGGTTGAATTTGTGGTTTCCATTGAAAGTTAGGTTGATTGGTTATGAAATGGGACTCATACTAATTTTCTGAGGATTATGAGCTCCATAGGATTGGGAACCGTTTTCAACCAAATAGTATTTCATGAGATGGGATAGGGGTATTTTTAATGGCTCATGTGGTTTCAAAATGGTTCAAATAGGTTTGTCTGGAAATAAAGGATTCCTATATCCAGTTGTTCATCATCATTTGCCCCATGAAAATTGCCATTTGGGGGATTAAAAAAGGTATACCTGGAGGTCTGCCCCCGCCCACTAACAGTTCAAAACTGCCCCCCTTTCATAAACCACATACCAAAAAAGCACAATCATATTGGTGGTAACTCAGGCCATTTTAGGGGATCCTTAGGGTCTGCTTAGGAGAAGATGTGATCTAGGTGGGTCGTACAAGTAACAAAGGGTGGAGTAGTGAATGCAACAACATCACTACCTTTCAGGTGGCATTGTTTGTGGTTAAACCATTTAAATCATTTTAACGAACATCCTTTTGTATTGCGTCATATTGTTGGAGCCATCAGGACATGTTTGCTGAACTTGTCATCAACTAGCGAAAAAATCAAAGTATCGATGTTGCTGTTGATATCCTTTGATGGTTGGAACGTTGGAATGGTTCTGGGAAGTCTGACAGCTGACATGATTTTGTTTATCTGAATATTTGTGTGTCAAATAGCAATGGCAATGATATGGTATGATGATGCAAGGTGTTGCATCGATATGATGATACGATATTATGACTCATGACATTCTTTACAATATTGAATGCAGCATACCTGACATACCTGAGATACCGAGATACTGCAATCAAACGGTCCAACCATTGTAAGTTATAAGTGAAAAGCGTTACAAAGGCGTGCCTCCAACAATAGTTGTTGAGGTTCTTAATAAACATCATATGATAATTACATTTTTTCACATTCCCGCTCCTGGCATGGGCTCACTCTTGAGAGTTTTTTTTGGAAAGGAGGTTGGAAAAAAGGAAATGGTATGAGACATTTGCCGGGCCGCTGGTCCGAAGGCTGTCGAGGCCAGGTGGCCTGAGATTCATTTTTTCCAGAGAAATTGTGTTTTTTTCGTGCTTTTTTTGTGCTTTTTTGTGCTTTTTTTTGTGCTTTTCCGGCGCTCCCGAGCGCAAAAAAAAGCACAAAAAAAAGCACAAAAAAAAGCACAATTCATACCACAAAAAAAAGCACAAAAAAAAAGCACAATTCATACCACAAAAAAAAGCACAAACAAAAGCACAATTCATACCACAAAAAAAATCACAAAAAAAAGCACAATTCATACCACAAAAAAAAGCACAAAAAAAAAGCACAATTCATACCACAAAAAAAAGCACAAAAAAAAGCACAATTCATACCACAAAAAAAAGCACAAAAAAAAGCACAATTCATACCACAAAAAAAGCACAAAAAAAAGCACAATTCATACCACAAAAAAAAGCACAATTCATACCACAAAAAAAAGCACAAAAAAAAGCACAATTCATACCACAAAAAAAAGCACAAAAAAAAGCACAATTCATACCACACAAAAAAAGCACAAAAAAAAGCACAAATCATGCGCGTTTCCAGCCCGTTCGCATGTGAAATTGTGAAGGGAAACTATTATCTAATTTGTTTTCAATTGCCAGAAAGCACCACAAAAAAAAGCACAAAAAAAAGCACAATTCATACCACAAAAAAAAGCACAAAAAAAAGCACAATTCATACCACAAAAAAAAGCACAAAAAAAAGCACAATTCATACCACAAAAAAAAGCACAAAAAAAAGCACAATTCATACCACAAAAAAAAGCACAAAAAAAAGCACAATTCATACCACAAAAAAAAGCACAAAAAAAGCACAATTCATACCACAAAAAAAAGCACAAAAAAAAGCACAATTCATACCACAAAAAAAGCACAAAAAAAAGCACAATTCATACCACAAAAAAAAGCACAAAAAAAAGCACAATTCATACCAC
Source organism: Cladocopium goreaui (assembly GCA_947184155.2). Lineage (NCBI taxonomy): Eukaryota > Dinophyceae > Suessiales > Symbiodiniaceae > Cladocopium > Cladocopium goreaui. The sequence continues at coordinate 215,880 of CAMXCT020006652.1, read as the reverse complement.
AAAAAAAAAGCACAATTCATACCACAAAAAAAGCACAAAAAAAAGCACAATTCATACCACAAAAAAAAGCACAATTCATACCACAAAAAAAAGCACAAAAAAAAGCACAATTCATACCACAAAAAAAAAAACACAAAAAAAAAAATCATTTTCCTTTTTTTCCTGCGCCAGTTTCTGCTTTTTTTTGTGCTTGTTTTGTGCTTTTTTTCTGTTTTTTTCTGCTTTTTTTCTGCTTTTGGAAAGTCGCTGCTTTTAAAGCATTTTCAATTGGCCAGCCCGGCCCAGCTCCAGCCCCCACCTCAGCCAGCCAGCCCGCCAGGCCTCTAGTCCCCCAGCATTCCCCAGCTCCCAGGCTCCAGCCCCCAGGCTCAGCCCCCAACCCTTGCCCAGGGTCAGTCCAGCAGCCCCGGCCTTTATATGTATTGTACACACACATTCTATTGTTTTGCCATCGGCGCTGCGATGGGCAACATTCTAAACCCTAACAGAATTACTTTTCCATCGGCATTGTGGTGGGCAGCATCCTAAACCCTAACCAGTGTTGCTGTGCCATCAGCGCTGCAATGGGCAGCATCCGAAACCCTAAACAGTATTGCTTTGCCATCATCGCTGCAATGGGCAGCATCCAAAACCCTAAACAATATTGCTTTGCAATCAGCAGCATCACTACCCACAAGGTGCTGACAAGCTGGATGCATGAGGCATCCCATTGGAAATGCCAATGTCGAATTTTGACAGCAAGGACTTCTGGGCATGGCAAGAAAATGTGCCGACCGTGGAGCCAACTTGCAGGGAATATGCCTGGTCATCTAGCCTTAATAAGGGGAAATGAAAGTCATATTGGGGACTACAACCTGATTTTTTTTGTGCTTTTTTTTTGTGGTATGAATTGTGGTCACTGTTAGTGTCACGAGGCAGAGCCCAAGGTATACCCCATTTTCCGACACACCCAAATGATTTTGAATGTTCTACAGTTCAAGCATATTCGAGGGTGATCCCAACTCCCTGATCGTTGTCCCAGGGAAGTGTGTATACCCAGGAAAAATCGCCATGTCAAAACAGAAATACCATGACCATCCAATGTGGTGGTACTGTATTGGCGAAGCTATTTTTGTCCATTGGTTGCTTAATCAAACAGACATCAGCCAGTGGGATTTGCTAATTAACATCAGCCAAATTGACAGAAATTTCAGGGCAAAACTTCCATCTGTTTTTTGATTACGACCAAGTGGAATTTGGTTATACCGTTATAGCCTCCACATATGTGCCCCAGAAATCACTCAGGGACCCGCAATCAAACGTGGCAATGGAAAATCACCTAGAAATGGAGGATGTTCCAGCCATGATTGCCAGAGGGTAGCCAAATCGACAAGGACAATCACTGTAGCTGGAACTAAAACGACCTTTGTAAACAGAATCTGAACTGATTTGAGCCTTGTAAACCTGGAGATTTCTAGCATTCAATGGCCACGTGAGGCCCTCTAGTGAACGTAGGTTTATAAAGGCCCTGTTAACACGATAGTTGTATCCCCCATAAAGCCAAAAGCTAACCACAACTTAGCTTTCTAAATCCCATTCAGACACCATAAAATCCCTATTAAATCCCATTCATGTCCTATTAAATCGCAGTAAATCCCATTAAAATACCGTCAAAACTCATTAAATCTCCACTGAAACCCCATTAAAAACTCATTTAATGCTATTAAATCCCCATTAAAATCACCATTAAATCCCATTAAATCACCATTTTTGCCAGTGAACTATCGCAACCAGCGGCCCGCTCGCAGCCTTTCCTTTGATCTTTCCTGCCAGAGAGGCCGATGAGATGAGCGACATCGCGGCGCCCGTCGGAGCGCCAAGATTTTTCAGTTGGAGGTTTGGAGGTTTTGTCTCAGGGAATCTGCCCATTATGATAGTATATGAAATATGGTGCAAATGGAAATAGTATTTTAAAGATTGGTAATCAACTATTTTTGTCTCAGGATGGTATATGAAATATGAATGTAAAAACATTGGGAAAGTGGTATATGGGATACAATATAGTATATGGGAAGGATTAATCTCACAATATCATAAACATTGAAATATGAATGTATATCTGTATATCTGGCTGGTGGTTTCAAACATGTTTCTCCCATAATATATGGGATAATCCTTCCCATTGACTAATATATGGGATAATCCTTCCCATGTATGAATGTGTATGATATTGTTAGATTATCATAGGTTAACATTATCTATAAAATATCTGGTTGGTGGCGTGGAACATGAATTTTATGACTTTCCATTCAGTTGGGAATAATCATCCCAACTGACGTTCATATTTTACAGAGGGGTTGAAACCACCAACCAGATAGCACAATATATGGGAGGTTCCATAAATGGGAGATCCCCAAAAATGGATGGTTTATAATGGGAAATCCACCTATAAATGGATGATTTAGAGGTACCCCCATTTATGCAAACCTCCATATATGTACATATGATACGTATATATATATATATATAGAGAGAGAGAGAGTATGGCATGAAAATGAAAAGGTGATTTAGTCCACCATTCATAGGTATGAAGACTATATGGAGGTTTCCTAAGTAATATGGGTACCCCCCCCAGTTATCATTCATTTATGTATGGATTTTCCATTATAAACCATCCATTTTGGGGTATCCTCATTTTAGGAAGCCCCCATATGTATGTAGATATATATATATATATAATAATGATAATAATGATGATAATAATAATACTGGTCAAGCGATTGGTTAGATACGAACTAGTACAACTTAATCGCTATTAAGGGTAAAATTAGTACATTTACCAGCTAAACATTGGATGGTTTGGCAGGAATCTAGGATTAACCATGGATTGTATGATACTTACAGTATTTATAGAAATAATCTGATAGTGGAATATTTGAGTATATAAATATTTTAGTGTGTATATATATATATACAGTACATATGTCATATGTTATTAATACTATGATATATTTGATAGAGTTGAGTTGGTTGCAACACAGACTATCGAAGAGGGCTCTGCACTGTTCTCCTCATTGCAATCCAGTGCTGAGCGAAGCGTTGGGCATGTTCCACCTACACCGAAGGTCACTACTGAATCTATCCTCTGGCAAAAAAATACAAAAAAGCTATGGAAAATCACCATGTTTAATGGGTAAACTGTGGAAAATCGCCATTTTTAATGGGTAAATCAACTATTTCTATGGCCATTGTCCATAGCTATGTTAGTTTACCCGGCCGGGTATATCCAAGTTTGTCCATGTGCGAGATTTTTTAGGGCCCCTAATGGATGATTATAATTGGTAGCCCAATTCAGCCGTTTGGGGTTTAATCCAGGGTTGACATAAAAAAAGGATCGTAGAATGATAGCATTAGGATTCTTATTTCTAGTAATAGTTAATAGTGTAGGATGATAGTAATCATATTGGATGATATATAGTAGTAATAGCTATTCTATAATGGGACAGTCAATAATATAGGATGGTATATAGTAGTAATAGCTATTGTATAACAGGACTTAGGACAGTCATAATAATGATCGTAACGGGATGGCAATGATATGTATTTATATTGGATTGGTCACGGGCCCCTATGATAGTATTCCCCCATCGTCATTCATCCCTATGATAGTATTCCCCCATCGTCATTCATCCCTATCACAAGTATTATATCAACAGTGGATAATAGTAATTGTGATCATTAATGGGATAAGAATGGAAGAGGGATTGTTACTAATGATAGTTGAGTGTATCCCACTTATCACGATTCTTCGAACAGTGATGATAGGGCAACGATCCCGAGAATTATTGGAAATCCATTACAGATCATGTGATGGATATTATAGTAAGATGATATCACACACTAATCATGACAATAGTAATATTAATAAAATCATGATAGTGTTAATAAGAATAGAATAGTTTTCCAGACATAGTTACATATTCCGTTATTGCCATGGGATACAATCGTGTATATATATATACAGTATGTATGAAAAGAATATGCGTGTAATAGTAATGACAATAAGATCAACATATTCAATCATATGGGTGGTACAGTGAGATAATGCTTACTTCAGATTGGCCGAACTTAAATTAGGAAGTGATCCGAATGATCAATCGATCAGTTTAGTCAAAAAGTAAGATTCTAAGCCATAGATTGTGCTAGATATTTCATTGCTCATTCACAACCAGTTGTTCGTCCCATTTTGCAGGAAGGTTATAGTATGTTGTATTTTAAGTGGACTACCCTCTGTAATTTAACATAGCTATTGAAAATGACCATAGAAATAGTTGATTTACATTGTAAAAATGGTGATTTTCCAGTTCGCAAACAGCCTACTTGCCCAACTAACCAGGAACTGTTCTTCTCCCCATTTATTACCATTAAACCACCATTTATTACCATTAAACCCCATTAAACCACCATTTATTGCTCTCAGGTGAAGAAAGCGCACCAAGTCCTACGGAAAGTGGTCCGAAATTTCCCAGGATGTGAAACCGGCTGCGTGACGATCACAAGTGGGACTAAAATAGTGCCGTGGTCAAAAAACTTGGACTATGTATATATATATATACAATATATATATATATGTATCTATATGTATATGTATATTTACTAGGATCAACATACCAAGTCATCCTAATAATAGATTGGTTCATATATCACAATAGTCCAACCTTCTTTTTGGTCATCTTCAGGATGGGATCCATCGGAACTGTGGGGTCAATGGGGGATCCCCAAGTGAGCATCGGATGGTTCCATGGATTTTTCCCATCTATAGATGACTAGGGATACCCCCATGACTATGGAAACTCCTTTTTTTGGATCCATAGTTTGTATTATGATCAGGGTATGAGAAGCATTGTGGTTTTTGTCTAGATCACTTCTCAGGGTATGATCACATAAATCCTAATCTGGTATTGGTATTAAGATCCTAATCGCTATTGTGGTACGATCATACCCTGAGAAGTGATGCCCTGTAACGTGCGTTACTCATCTATATCCATCATACACCCAACACAGCAAAATTCTCGCCAAAGTCATGGGTATCAAAACAGTCAATGGTGAAAGCCACCCAAAAAAAATGCACCTCAGAGTATGGATCAAGACACTTGTATTCAAACACCACAAAAACGCACTATTGGATGTTCATCTCCCAAATTTGTGCATCATAGTGTTCATAGGTGTTGTCATTATCTAAATCACTAGAAAATAGGCGTTTTTTATTGTGAGATTAACATAGATTAACATTATCTTTTTCAAATATCTAATAATGTAAACAAACTTTTTTATAGTTCAGTTGGAACCAGATAAAATCAGAAAAAATATCACTAAAAGACTAAACCAACTCACTTTGTTTGGTTCCCCGGATACACATCGGCTAAGGCCATCTCAAATTCCACGCGCATGGTGGAGAGGCATGCGCTCAAGCAGGCGCCCAACCGCAGCTCCTCTCCCAACTTTTGGGGGTTCTCACCATAGACGCATTCAGCTCAACTGCACCCAGAATTTGATGTATCACCATTCTCCCCACAAATGGCCATTCTGGCCATTCTGTGGATGCCATTTTCAGATCCAAATATCGAAATCTCATCATGTTTTTCTGATGTCTTGGTTCGCCGTGGCACAGGTGATCGAAGATACTAACCGACGTTTCTGGGGCTGTCTTGGGCCTCAGAATTCCCGGAAGTTTCGAGGGTGAAAGATGCTGAAAGTTGCTGCAAGTCACATATCGCCAGTCACATACCTGGGTAAATTGTAACGACCTCACTGCGACCGAAGCCTGGAATCATGGTTAGAAAAGGGAAACTATCCCAAAATACCCAAATACATGTGACAGGATGTTGTAAGTTTGAAGTGGCTGGTGTATTGATTTTTGTGAATTTTTGGCGGTGCTTTTGAAGCGAGATCAACGGAGGAATTATAGAACAACAAAGGTGGCTGATCAACAAATCCGGTTGACTTGAGGGGTCCAAGTTCAAACCAATACTGATGATGGTAGAATAGCTAACAATAGATGGTTCTATAAGTGAAGTTTTCCCGGAACCTGCCATGTGAGTAGGTCCGACTAGGTCCTTCATGGGGGCTAAGACTCAAATTGTCAGACCAATCAGAGCAGCATTTTCCTGCTTACCAATGGAGTTGGGTTTGAGTTTTTTTTGGTGAGGATGTTTGGTAACTCAATCTCAAACTCCTATATCTCCCCCCTATACTATCTATATTATAGATTGCATCGGAGAGTCAATGATTGATGGAGTTGTGCCAACCTCCCACAAATATCATGAAATGGATGTAAAATGCGCATCATTTCCTCGTCATGTTGGTTATGATTTGACCGTTTGACCCATCCCATTTGAGCTGCTAAACTTCATATCCATATTATTTATCGTAAAATGCCCATAATATGAATTCATAACGTGTATATACGTATATATATATATTAAATTAATCTAAATCATATGTTTTGAGGGACTATAGCCAGGATATACTTTGTGCTTCACCCCAGGAATCAGATCTGTAGCTTAGTTCAGCCCATTTAGTCCTCTAGGATAGATAGGAGCAATGTCCACTAACTCGTGAACTCATGCTGGGTATGCTGGGTAGTTCACCACCAAGTACCCAATTTGTGGTTTCACAATTGTGATAATCCCCATGATGTAAACGGGTAGTATAATCTCAGAACTCATCATCAACCAACTATCATATATCCCTCAGATCTTTTATGCCTATAAAAATGATGTTTGTCCAATCCCCAACAAATCATCAACAGTGTCGAACAGACCCCAAGCTGTGGCCCTTGTTGCGACCCCTTTGCGAGACAGGTGTGATGCTTCCAATCACCTTAGCCTTCTTTGCCTTCTATTCCTTGTCCTCCATCCTCCACGAGGACACATGGGACACATGTCGTGCGACATGTCCACGTTGTCACTCGGCTTTAGTATTTTAAGGACGCCCGAAAATAAGAAGGAGATCCAAATAGCCATTGAGATGTTGATGAATATGCTATATACATAATATACATGTAACACAACATATGATGATATAATGATATATCATAATATGTAATGATACATAACAATATACCGTAATATATCATAATATATGATAGTATGTGATAGTATTTAATAGTGCATAAGAAATCCGAATATATGATTGACATTTGTTGGCTACATGTTTAATGATCTACATGTCGTTGATGTTGAGCAATTGGAAAGGCAAAGAGGCAAGTAACCTTCAGAAGGTAACATCCAACTTAGGATGTTGTTGGATGTAAGTACCAAGCCAGCTAAGCAACTGACCTGACAAGCCTAGCACAGTCAATCCTATCAAAATATACACGTGTGGTGCATTATGTCTAAATGTTGGATATGGAGGTTTCCTAAAATAGGGCTACACCCAGTTATCATCCACTTCTAGATGGGATTTTCCATTTTCTAAACCATCCAGCTATTTTTTGGTACACCAAACTTTCAGGAAACCATCGGACCATGGATCCATCGCTGATGCCACACGGCACTTTTCTTGCTGAAATCCACACCAAATCTGATGGAAATCTTCGGACCAGCTGCTGCTGGTTGGTTTGGTTTGTTTGGTCATGGAGGTCATTTTCCAACCAAAAAGGCAGGGGATCAAGGGGAAATCCTCCACGAAAATCATGGTGAAGATCAAGAAAACATGGCTTTTTTGTTCGGACGTGACGTTCGGTGTCTCCATGTGTCTCCACATGTCATTTTCCGAGAATTTTCCGGCAATAAAATCGCGTGAGTTGTGGTTGCAGGACGTGCCCTCCAAGCACATCACCGAGTTTCCAGTGCGGAATGTCCTCAATCCCGTGCTCGTCCGGAACCTCGGGGCATGCGAAAATGTTGTCGAAAATAGGATTTAATTGCTATGTAGCCGCCAAAGAATGGGATGATATGTATATTATATATATATACATATACATATACATATATATATATATTATGTATGTATATATATATATTATGTATATGATGTTGATAAGGGAGTTGGTTTTGCACTAAATATTTGTTGGATTGATCATATTGAATTCTTGGACAGGGTAGAATAAGCTTCATCATAAAGCCAACAAACATAAGTGGGGGGCCTTCCGAAGTAGCGAAGCTAATCAAAGGTGGCAATGGAGAATCCTCGATTTACAGATGTGGAGAAATGTGGTGTTCCATTAAAGCCTGGTGATTGTGGTGAACACGAACATGTCAAGCTGATGTGTATGACATGTCATTTTGACTGGTAGGGGCTTTGGCAATCCCTGTATTTTTCAACAAGTTTCGAGAAGGGAATGATACATCTATAGCGTTGGCCCCTGCTCATGCCAAATCAAATCGGTTCTGCACAACATTTAGTGATTCAGTCAGAACCTCACATATTACAGAGCCACGTCACGACAGTGGAAGAGCTTACTGTCAAAGTGACGTCCGCCGATTGGTACCCTTTGCTATTGGACAAACTTGCTGAGTCGGTCATCGTAATATCAGGTGCCCCCAATGTCGGCAAATCCAGCCTAGCAGTTCACCTGGCCAAGACCTTGGGTTTGACACGTACAAAGACTACGAGCAGGAATTTCTGGCTCTTTGCGCGAAACAAGAGGCCTTATTTCTCCTTTTGGATATACTGCACTGATTCGTTTTGGAATGAGGAAGAGCCGGCGTGGCATCGGATGGAGCAATCTTTGTCATCTATTACCTCGAACGAAGAAGTAGGGTTAACTACCAAGTCTATATTAGAGTTTGTGCTTCCATATCGATGCGTCATCAGATCTTTAGGTTTGCTAAGATGATTTTGCGTGACGGGTGCAGCACTTCGTATGACCTGGCTTCACTTTTTCGTGGCAGGTGCAGTACTTTAAGACATGGGAATTATTTATTTAAAAAAAAACGCATTGGTACGAAGCCGGTTGTTTGGATAAGACATGTTTAACATTGTTTAACTATTACTATCTGCCTGACGAATAGTACAATGCTATCATATTTTATGTATATGTAAATTTTCAGATGAGACAGACAAATAAATGGCCACGCACGGATTAAGATGAAGTCATATCATATCATATCATCTCGCTCATTGCGCATATGACCATTGACAGTTTTCAATCTTCGTCTGATCTTCCCAATCAGGCATCATGATTGCTGATTTTATAGAGGAGATGGTCAGTCCCAAGAATGGAGATGCACAACTTATTGATATGGTTGATCAACTAATACAGGGCTGTGTAAATATTGCATGGTTCTCCCCAAGAGAAACTCAGCAGCACTCTGCAGGACATCGGTAAGCCACCAGAAATGTAGATCACGTTCGAAACTGGTGCTTATTCCATACCTATATGACTTTATCATGGAGACTCAACTTTCCATTCTCGAAGGAAGTCTCACGGAGTTGCTTCGTTTTTGATGTCAATTTCGAAAATTGAGGTCACGTAGAATTTCATCGTTTTGGAGCTGCGACCTTCACTGCTTGAGGAAGTCTCGCAGAATTGCTTCGTTTTGGAGCTGTGCACATCCATTTTTTTGCGAAGGTCTCGCAGAATTATGCTTCGTTTCAGATAGATAGATAGATAGATGGATAGATGGATAGATGGATAGATGGATAGATGGATAGATGGATAGATGGATAGATAGATGGACAGATAGATAGATAGATAGATAGACAGATAAATAGATAGATAATTAAATGGATAGCTGGGTGGATAGATAGATAATTAGATCGATAGATGGATGGATAGATAGATAATGAGATCGATACATGGATGGATAGATGGATGGATACATAGTCAGACAGTCAGATAGTCAGATAGTTCGATAGTCAGATAGTCAGATAGTCAGATAGACGATAGTTAGATAGACAGATAGCCAGATAGACAGATAGTCAGATAGACAGACAGTCAGATAGTCAGATAGATAGGTAGCTAGATAGCTAGATAGCTAGATAAATAAATAGATTGATTGACAGATAGATGCATAATGGACAGATAGTCAGGTAGACAGAGAGTCAGGTAGATAGATACTAGATAGATCATAGACAGATAGATATACAGAAAGATAGATAGTCAGATAGATAGACGGATAGAGGCAGGTAGACAGACAGACAGACAGATAGATAAATAGATATGTTGACAGATAGAGAGATACAGTCAGATAGACAGATAGAGAGGTAGACAGATAGACTGACAGATAGATACATAGATAGATACATAGAGAAATAAAAAAAATAGATTGATAGATAGATTGGCTAGATAGACAGGTAGAGAGATAGATAGGTAGACAGATAGACAAATAGATAGATAAATAGATATGTTGACAGATAGACAGATATATAGATCGACAGATAGACAGGTAGATAGATAGACAGATAGACAGGTAGATAGATAGACAGATAGATAGATAGATAGACAGGCAGAGAGGAGGGAGAGAGAGAGAGAGAGACTCTGAGCCTCAACGACCTTCGATCAGTGAGTTCGCTCTGACATCCATGCATCACAGCAACAAACCTCTCCTGTAGGTCCCCTATCTTTGAAACTTCCACCACCGCCTTGCGCGGTACTACTGGTAACTAACTAATATCCTATCATGTTCCAATATATCTGATCGTAAACTTTTTATATACACACATATTTGATATGTATATATATATATATATATGTTTTTCAATATATATATATATATATGTGTATATATATATATATGTATATATATGTATATATATATATATGTGTGTGTGTGTGTTTTTTTCGTATATACATATATACATATGTGCGCGTGTGTCATGCATATCTTATTTCCCCGCCCAATGGTTGGTTATCAACCCAAATCGACGCTCAGCAAACCTTGAACCATCACCGCCCAGGGGGAGGATGATGAAGCGACATCAGAAATGCTCCACGGTTTTTGAACGATTCAAAAGAGCCAAGCGGGAACGATGTTTATTCGGATGATGTCCACTTAGTGGTTCACCCGAAGGAAGTTACCATCACCAAGATTTTTTTAGAACATAAGGGAATACCCTGACTTGGGATGATGTACATGACCCTCTTAAGAGATGGTTACTGGGATGGGAAAACCATAGGAAAACCACAGGAAAATGGAGGTTTTAATGGGAAAACCATAGGAAAACCATAGGAAAATGGAGGTTTTAATTGATTATGAGTGGGTTTACAACACTAGCAGGTTGTAAGGTGTAACCTTATGACTTACTACGATGTTTTTCCGGGTACAACATGGTACAACCATGGAGATTACACCACAAGAAATATTGTGATTGTTTCGGCACATAGAAGCAAACTCACGAGCCGACCTACTTGATGGTTCATCGAACTTAGTAAGTGGGTTATAACCCCAGTTATAAATGGGATAAGTAGGGTTAATTCACTTGTAACTGGAGTTATAACCCACTTACTAAGTGGGATGAACCACCAAGTAGCCTTTTCTTTCATGGTGAGTAAGGGGAAGCACCCCAAAGTGATCTTACTTCCGATGCAAGAATTACGAAAGCTCTCATGGCACATCATAGCTCCGTATATGCATGTAACACGATGAATGTGATTTTGACACATGTCTGCAGCGTCATCTTGATCGTCAACTGATTTTTTGTTTATGTGTGCCATTTTGGTTTGAAACTTCAAGTGAAGCTGATGTGGCAAGTGCCACTGACTCATGTGACATGGCATCTTCATTGTTCAGTGATGTTCAAGTTACATTACGGCATGTCACATCAAATAATTTACAGATGTTTGAGTAAACATCATCTTTACAATTTTCAATTTTTCGTCCCGACCCTATTTCTCCCATCCCATGGACGTCCAACCGGACTACGATCTGCAATCACTCTTTCATCCAGTGCTGATTGTGCAGAGCTACATTCACCAATTGGACGCGATCGAAGAGTCACTTATTGAGCTGGCAGACTACTTGGTGGCTCATCCCACTTAGTAAGTGGGTTATAACCCCAGTTATAAATGGGATAAGTAGGGTTAATCCACTTATAACTGGGGTTATAACCCACTTACTAAGTGGGATGTCCCACCAAGTACTTGGATGACAAAAATCTCGTCCGAAATCGTCGACAACATGAGACTCCAGATTCGCCAGCTCAACTTCTCCAGGATGTCGACGTGTGCAAGACCATTTGCAGAGGTATGGACGTCTGCCTTTGATCAACCACTTTTCAATGACAAGGGTTGTTTTTTTTGAGTGGACACACATGAACATACCATTGCGTGCATTCTCAGTTTCATACGGCTTAACGCTGCAGCAGGGATACATGACATATTAAAATATGTGCTCGTTTGCCCAGAACAAAAATGGTACCCCACCGTTTGAAGGCTATAATGATGTATCTCCAATGTATCTCATGAGAAAATGTGTTCAATTGTCCCATGAGTAAATTCAATCTAAAACCCACAAAAATAAAATAGACCAACGTACAAGCAGCAGCTCTGGGGAACATGGCATACAGCCAGTGCATGCCAGTGACTAAACTGGTAGGCCGTTTGCAATCTGTGTTTATTCGCCCGGCAACCACCTTTGATCATCACAGGGCCGTCGGGCAGTCATGTTCCGTTCATCAAGGTTTGCTACGTCCCTTGCTGGAGAATTCCACTAACGTCAAGATGAAGACATTGGTTTTAGAAGCTGGCACCCTTGCTGGAAATTCAAATCAAACATAGCCGGTTGGTGGTTTGGAACATATATTTTTTCCATAATATATGGGATGTCATCCTTCCCATTGACGAACTCATACTTTGCCAGATGGTTAAAACCACCAACCAGATAGATTAGCAACCTTCTGGAGCCATGTTTGAGATGTTTTGCGCCATCAAACTCCCCCAAAGAAGTTGGTCAATATAATCGTATACATATACATATGGTGGTTTCCTAAGTCATAGGTGTACCCCCAGTTCTACTCCATTTATAGAAGGATTTTCCATTATAAATCATCTATTTTGATCGAAAAAAAGCATCGTCTCATCCGATTTTGTGGAAAAATCAGGTTAGATGGCCTGACGACCTCCACAGATGTGTCGGGCATCCCAGGAAAAAAATTGAGTTAAGTGAGCTGAGTCCTGTTGTGAGACGTCGACCTAGTTATATCTACTTGAGGGTTTCCTAAAATGGGGGTACCCCAGTTATCATCCATTTATAGATGGGTTTTTCCATTATAAACTTATAAACCACCCAGCTATTGGGGTACCCCCAGTTTAGGAAACCTCCTTTTATTGGACTCTACTGAAAGCGTGTCATCCCTTTTCTCATTGTCTCATACCCAATGATTGCATCTCCTGGCAGACCTTGGTGAAGGGCTCGTCCGTTGTACCACGAAGAGTCTGCAGTAGTCGCTCCCAAGTTGTGTGCATGTTCAACCTCTGTCGCGACCATGATTTTGGATCAGGGTGTGAATGGGAATGGGTCAGTACCCATGGGACAATTTCTGATCTGGATGAAGAATTATGAACAAAAGCTATGTTGGTGTTCGCCAGAGTACCAGGGTTTGGGACCATTTCCACACCAATGGAATCCTGTTGTTCGTGGTTGGATGATGCCACAATGAGTTTGACGATAGGCTTCGTGGCACATCATTGAAATCACTATGAAAATCATGATGCATCATTAATCATCTGCAGCATTTCTACAAAGACTGGAGCAGTCAAATGTAGGTGGATGAAAATTATCTACCCAAATCAAGCAACAGTTTAATCCTTTCAAAAGTGCACATTCCAATCTGTGGTGCCAGTAGTTGTTGACCCCTCTATAGCAACCCCAAGTCATAGATGGAAAAGTCGAACTGGGTAACACCTTTCGCGATCTCTTTGGGGCTACAAATATCTCAAGAAAAAAGATATGTGGCTAGTGACGCTTCCCCGTGTCCGAAAATGAGAAGGTCCCAGTGTTTTCAGTGTTTTCCCATTTGATGATGATGCCATCCATGTCTGTCAAATGCCTATAAATGCCCCATGGTTCATTTGTGTAGTTCCCATATGTTTTTGTGAGCATTCCATGTTGGTTGGTTAGCCTCCCCGTGTCGCTCACTGCAATTGTCCTATTTTTGGATCTGAAATTCCAGTTGCTGGTGGTTGAGTCATGTTGAACCACTACGTTTGTAGTACACACACTTTTGCACAGGGAAATATCCGCATGGTCGAAGAGTCTTTCTTGGTACTTGATATCCCCGCTTTAGATATTTGATTGGTTAATTATTGTTTGTGGAATGTTTGATGCTCATTTCGTCTTTGTTCTTGGTTCATATTCATTGGTTCATACTCCTCAGCAACCCTGGTTTGGCGGCTTAATAGTTTATTTGTTTGTTATGAACGAGAAAATTGCCCGGCCAGCTAAGAACAAAACATCTTTGCAGGGCTCCCTAATAATTGCACAGTTAGACACAAGAATCGTATATCATGTTCAAGGTTCCGTAAATCTAACCCCCATTTTGGCATTCGTCTCCCCATTTTGAACTGGTGAAGGTGATCCCTAGGGATATTCCCGGACAAACCAACCCAAACCAGCAAGCAACTCTTAGTTGAACTATATATACTGGGTCAACCAACATCAACCAACTGGATGCGGGTTTCTACAGATCCTGAATAATCTGTTGCCATGGGAATATTGATGTAAAAACCATTACTAAGAATTGTTCCATTTTTGGTGGGCTATCCAAGATTGGCGTTGGGTGTATCTGTGCCGGTCAAGTTGGAGCACCCAGTCCTAGTCATCGGAAAGACCCATCACCCGTGGATTAGCCGTATCCCATTTAGAACTGGGGTGAACTAATCAATGGAGGTACGTTAGTAATTACCATATTTGGGGCCATATTTTGTGGGGATATTCCCTAAAATTTGGGCCGTATATATGGTAGGTACCTCCAATCAATCGGTTCCCAGCCGTGGCTAGTTCGCCCTTAGGTGGAACTATTTGGAGCAGGTCTTTGTCCCTTTCTTCTTGAGGGACGTAGACGTCTACGGCCGACCACTTCCGGAGGATCCCGAAAAAAATGCGCGTGTCATCGGGAAAATGAGGTGTTGAACCATGTTCCCCTAAATGTTCAAACAATCGGTCCGAGTCCACTTTTTGTTCAGATGTTGGGACGGTCAATATCAAAATATTGATCAAATGATATATTGTGGGTAAAACAATGTCATAAACCACCCATGACTGGGAATGGTAAACATACCACCTAATAAAATGGTGATGACTGTGGATGGTAAACATGTCATTGGGAATTACCCACATGAAACAAGATATGTGGGATGATTTCCATGCGATCCGAACGGGTGGAACGGATGATTCTATGTATGTTTTTTGAGATCCTGATCATCCTGATCTGTTTGAATTTCCATGGTTACCCTCTGGTAATTTAACATAGCTATAGAAAATCACCATTTTTAATAGGTAAACCATCTATAAATGGGCCATTTTCCATAGCTATGTTAGTTTACCAGAGGGTAGTTTCAGCATTTAGAGAAACAATCAAACATTCATTTAGTTTCCATGGTTGGTCATTCCTTTGTAAAGGGGAGAGTTCTCGAAGTCCAGATTTTGTTTGGACGAGTTGAGATTTCTGACATGCTCATCCAACTACACTCAAGTAGTGAGAAATGAATCATTGTTAGAACCCCCAAGTTGCTGAGTGAAAAGGGCCGAAAAAAATGGAAGATGCTTCATCGATAGTGGAAATCGCGGTGGTCGGGTTCCATCGTTCCATGTTTGTTTTCCGCGGCAAGGGGCAAAGGGTAGCATGCTTTGGTCCAGCATTGTGACAGAAACATTGTTGGCCCCGAGAGATTATCTTGTTGGTGGTTTCAAACATGGCTTTTATTTTCCATCATATATGGCGTATATGGGATGTCATCCTTCCCATTGACGAACTCATATGTTTCAATATGGTAAAGTCACCACCAACCAGTTATGGATCGGGCGAAACTTCCCAATCAAACATCACGGCAACTGGAAATCTCCCATAGATGGATTTCCCATTCAAACGCCCATTAAAAAAACTCCTGCCATGTTTGATTACCAGAGGTTTGGAGAATACTCTCTGGTAAATAACTACGGAAAATCACCATGTTTAATGGGTAAATCAACTATTTCTATGGCCATTTTCCATCACAAAAACCAGACGGAAACGATTTTATTCACAGATTGCACCATCTCTTTGACCCACGACTCTGCGGATGGACAGGGCATAGGGCCAGGTAAAAAAAAAATGGCTGGCTGAATCAGGGATTTTGTTGGAGGAAAGCCATAGAGGATGGGGGCCCCTTCAGCATTCAGTAGGTTTATGTTTGTGGCTGAATTAACTCTGGTTTATGATGGTTTATGGTAGATATAACGAACTAGATAAATATAGTATTCATAGGTTTTTTTTCAACCAACAACTTACATCACTGAGAGAAATCATCATCCTGTAGGTTTACCCTTCTGCAGGACCAACGAGGGACCTTTCTGCAGTACAATCAGGTGTGGTCTCACAGGGTGAGTTACCTTTGGATGAAGAGATGGCTACGAATCAAATAGCCATGGTATCCTGTTGATCAAATGTGTCATGGATATTATGATTCTGATTGGTTATATCATAATCACAATAGCCATGAAATAGCTATGAAATCATAATGGATTGTTGTGCCATGAATACATAATCTGGTTGGTGGTTTGGAACATGTTTTTCCATATATTGGGAACAATAATCCCAACTGACTTTCATATTTTTCAGAGGGGTTGAAACCACCAACCAGTAATAGATTGGTCGAGAGATGGCTATAGCAAATTCGAATCTTTGGATGCCAAACCTGGGTCAATAGCGACGGCAGCCGTGAACGGAGCAATGAACATCCATAATTCTTGGTTAAACTATATAAACCTCACCGCAACTTCACTGGAATGATGGTATGTAAGTTAAGAGGAAGCATCACGAATCATCGTTTTACTTCAAGTTAGTGGATGGTGATACCCGAGGTAAGCGCGGCGGGAGGCGATGGTTTTCGGACAATCTTGTTGACTAGATATGAATGACTTGCATTTCATATCACTTCATACCGCTCTGAAAAGAATGATTTTTACGTACATATATATATACATACATACATACATGCATGCATGCATACATACATACATACATACATACATTGTGTACATATTTGTATCTATAATATGAATGATATATATATAGAGAGAGAGAGAGAAATGTTGGCTAAAAGCCTCGAACTCTTTGGTTTTTTCTTTGGAAGCTCATCTTGCAGGTTCTTGGAGGGATTATCTTCACCTTGGAACGTGGCTTCATGAAAAGCTGCGAGGTGCCGTTGAAAAAAGTCGGTGTTTCGAGTCGGTTGCTGGGAGATTTCATTGCTGGCTTCCATAAATGAAGGGACCTCCACAAAATAGTTGGTTTATTTCCATGGGAAAATCCATGGACATGACATGGAATAGTCATGATTCCATGATTTTTTAGGGGTATGACTATGGAAACATCAACATTCCAGAGCTTCCAACATCGAGGGAGCGATTCGGAGCTTCCCAAGTTTTATATTTGAAAATCACCATGTTTAAAGTGATGGAAAAATAGATAAATCATGGTAGCTATGTTTTCTGGTATGTTAAATCATGGTTAATAATCTATAGATGTGCCATTCTCCATAGCTATGTTAAAGTACATGTGTGAAATATTCTGAATCACATAGCGATGGAGGAAACTGCAAGAAATTGACGTTGATGTATCAAACAGCCGGAGGGTTTGGAATTGCCAGAAAAAAATGTAGACCCAGCCATAGTGCTTGTACACATATATGTCATAATATGTTTATGTATAGTTACACATGTGTTTGCTCATGTTTATTTGTTTATGTGTATAGATCAATAGAGAAAGAGAGATGTTTTTTTGCGCAGACGCCAGACCTGGTTCCCGTGGATTTTCCCTTCCATTGAGATTCCCAATAGCAACAGCAGATAGCAGATATCTGATTACGTCCATTCTACCTTCATCTTACTGGTGCTAAACGCAGGGAATTTTCGGGAATGATCCATAATCACTAGTAATAATCATCCCAGCAACCCCCATTCCCGTCCATTCCCTACTAAGCACCAGTAAGTCATCAAATATCCACCAAAAACTGCAAGATATATTAACATGATGTAGAAAAAATGCCATATCATTCAATTTCAATGAGGTAATTCCAGATAATAAAATACAAGATCCATTTTATATTCCTTAGAATTTATACAGGATGGGCCCCCCCAATTATAAGTTGGTTTATAAACCCCATTCACCATAGTTATCTATAGTTATATCTAACATAAACCATAGAATTCAGCCGCTTATAAACCAACTGAATGCTATCTGAAGGGGGCCCTATCCTATATGAACCCCGAAAAAGAAAAGCCATGGACTTCGGGCGCAGGATGAGCTGGTGAAGCATCTGACCTGCTTTCCTCAAGTCGCTAAACCCCAGGGCAGGGATCTCTCTGGTGGTTGGTGATAAGTGGGGATTGAAGATGTTCTACCCTCTGGTAAACGTTTACATTTTGCTATGGAAAATCACCATGTTTTTCATGGGTAAATCAACGAACTAAATGTTTCATGTTCAATAGCTATGTGTTAGTCATTACCAGGGGGTATATCCCATTAATATCCCATTGAATCACTATAAATCCCATTAAATCACTATGAATCCCTATCAATTTCCATTAAATTCAGGGGGTAGATGGCCCATAATGAGCCGCCCATGAAATGACCATCATCCAGTTTTTTCGGGTACCGTTTGGGTATCGTTTTGACTTACAGCCATTTATGGATGCTAAAAACATTGATTTACCTATTTTTGCTAGATGCCTATGTTTGATTTACCTATTTTTTGATTTACCTATTTTTTTGGTTTACCTATTTTTGCTAGATGCCGTCTTAGTAAACCATGGTAACTTGTTGAATGGTTTAGGCAACAAATCAGCGGACTAAAAAAATGTAACGTGGATAAAAACAATGTCATAAACCACCCATGGCCCATGACTGGGAATGGTAAACATACCAACTATAAATGCATGGTGAGGACTGGGAGATGGTAAACATGGCATTGGGAATTAGCCACATGAAACAAGATATGGGGGTTTCCATAAATCTGGGTAAATTATGTTGCAACCTCACTGCGACCGAACCCTGGAAATCATAGTTAGGATTCGGGGAATCATCCCCAAATGGCCTTAATCAGGTTGGTGAAATATTATAATTTACCCAGATGGGGGATTCCCAAAATGGATGGTTTATAATGGAAAGTCCTATGAAAATGGATGATTTGGGGGTATCCCCTATTATGGTGAAATATACAAACCATTTATGGTGATGATTGGCCTTTCTAATTTCTACGATTTCTACTCCAGGATGATGAATATACCGTTGCAAGCCATGGGTGGCTACCAAAAAAAAGCTCACTTTTTGCGTAATGCTTAGGACTGCGAAGTCATGCGAAAAAAGATGTGTTGTTTCAGGTTTGGTAGTTATAGTTATTACAGTCATTTGCCATTTGCCTAGATCCCAATGAATCCGACATTTTTTGGGTGATATTTCCTGGCCCAAACTGTGGTATCTCACGGCTGGCAAACTTGGATCACTGGTGACTGGTGAGTTGTGAAGAAAAGGAGATTTACAACCCATGTTTTTTTCTCCCCCATAGTGACTTTTTCCCATGATTACTCAGTTGTGACTCTTTCCCATAGTTCTAATACGTGTTCTAACTTGATGACTATGGAAGATGGCCATTTATGGTTGATTTACTAGTCAACTCTATTTTTCCATAGTCAAAAACCAACCAATATAGCGGATTTACAAGCCATGGTTGTTTCCCACGTCTAGTTCCATCCATTTTTGACCACAGAGTTCTGGCGAGGGGACGATCAACGACGAGCAATACGGTCGCTTGGATTCAGAGCCCGGTGGGTGAAAAAAAAACCAGTGATTGACATGGGATTTTTGTAGGGTTAATCCACTGAAATAACTGGGGGAAACTACCCACTTACGATTCGTGGGATGAGCCACCAAGTAGGTCAATCTTAGATGGATAGAAACTAAGCCTTTAGTCTTTGGATATGGGAATATCTACGTTCACCAGCAAAGAATTTTTTTTTTTGCGGGGTATCTAAGATTGGCAATGTATCCTCTGGTAAGTTAACATAAACCCTGAAAATGACTAATGTTCAATGGAAACGAATCTTCCAAGCCCTATCTGGCAGGGTTAAATTTACTGGAGGGTATTTTTGCAGGCTGTCTGGCTGATTTGGATTTCACCACAATGGAAGAGATCCTTGGGATTCCTATGAAGCACCACGTAAAATTCATGGATTATACCCTCTGGTCAACGTTTACATTTAGCTATGGAAAATCACCATTTTTAATGGGAAAATCAACTATTTCTATGGCCATTTTCAATAGCTATGTTAGTCATTACCAGAGGGTAATGGGAACCAGATATCAAGTGGTTTAAGTGGTGCAGGATTTGTTTAACATCTCGGCTTTGAAGGGGACTGCAGGTTTCACTATGAACTTTCTCATTCGATAGCCCTTAATTCTCGTTAAGATTTTTGAGATCATAGGCTGTTCTTTGAGATCATTCTGAACTCTTCTTCCCCTTGTTTCCTATTGAACTTGGTTAAACCGAGCTCTTAGTTCCAAGCATAGGTTGAAGGGACAAGTCACAGGAAACCACTACATTGAGATGAAAACTATGGTGTTTCCGGTAGACTTCCTCAACAAAATCAACCCATGGATATGTTTTCAACGAGGAGCACAGTTTTTCAGATGGGGTTGCTGAACCTAGCCATGGCTGTTGATCATTTCCCTAAGACTATCAGAAGTGCTCGGTAAAATGCCAATCTTTTTATAGACTCATTTTTGGAACCACACCACCACATCGGGCTATCAGGTGGGAATATTTCGGACCTCTATACAGCCGACAAGAACGAATCCTACTGGTACGGCACGTCCCGGGGCCCAGATGAAGGTCCACGTAGAACTGTTAGATAAGAACCGATTAAGATTTTTTCAGCCTACCCTGGGGTTCTTAAGTGCTATAGGTGGAAAATATGGGAATTATGCACGAGGGTACCCTCAAGTTCTTAACGGGTTAGTTCTTATCGGGTACCCTTAATTTAGCACCCGGTATAAATAGTGCCTCCAGCCTTAGAAAAGAGTTGGTTGGAAAAAAACTTTTCAGGCCCCGAAAAGCTTTTTCAGGTGCAGGCCTTCCAAACAGAGCTAAGGGCCAGATATTCCACCATGCCAGGGCTTGAAAGTTCAGTTTGGCATGGTATTAGGTTCGGAAAAGAGTTGGTTGGAAAAAAGTTTTCAAGCCCCGAAAAGTTTTTGCAGGTGCAGGCCTTCCAAACAGAACTAAGGGCCAGATATTCCACCATGCCAGGGCTTGAAAGTCCATTTTGGCGTGGGATTAGGTTGCAAAGGAGGCGGTGGGAAGGAAAAAAATTAGGCCCCGATTTTTTTTTGATTTAGGGCCCGAAACAAGGCAGCACAGGCAAGACAAGCCAACACAAGCCAAGGGCAGCCTCTGGGGCCAAATGGCCTGCAGTGAGTCCGGCTAGCGTCTGGCTGAAGCTGTCGCCTTCAGCCTTGCTAACCGCATCAGGAATCGAATCTCCCTGCGGCCCGCGCCATGCTTTCATATACATATATATATGTACATATGTTTAATATTTATTTTTCTATCAATAATCAATGTGTGGTATATTGATACCCGTTAAAGGAGAAAAAGAACCAGTGGCTGGAATTCCAGGGTTCCCTGCGGTTCTTATTTCAATTAGCCGACGGAAAGGGTGGAATCCAGCAATCCAGCCCCTGAAGTTCTTGTTGCAGTAGGTTCTTAAATTCTTAAAAAGTGGTTTCACTGTAGCCTCAATGATATTGATTTCATGTGCTACAAAAAAAGGCGTTGACACTATCATCCAAGTTCAGGACATGACTTGACTGATACTCTGACTAATGTGGGTAAAACAGTGCCACAAACCGCCCATAGCTGAGAATGGTAAACATACCAACTATTTATGGTGATGACTGGGGGATGGTTTATTGTTGTTTTACCGTTTTTGGGATGATTACCCTCTGGTAAACTAACACAAGAAAATCACCATCTTTAGTAGGTAAATCAACTATAAAATGACCCATTTTCAGTAGCTATGTTTTACCCACATGACCCTGAACAGCACCAGTTGGGATACTTACGATCCAGAGCTAATCATTCAGCCACCAGTCATCCTGCTGCTCGAAACACATTTCAACACCATGTCATCCATTTTCCAATCCAATGATTAGAACAAATAGAATAATTATAAACATAGACGTGCACACACACACATGATACGTATATATATATATTCACATATATATATATATACATATATACGTATATGTATACATAAATATGGGTATATACATATATATATATAGATATTCACATAAATATTTACATAAATATAAATATATACATATATACATATATACATATATACATATATACATATATACATATATACATATATACATATATACATATATACATATATACATATATACATATACAGATACATATATATATATGTATATACACATAAGTATCTGTATATTTACATAAATGTATTTATATATATATATAAATATGGAAATATACATATATATATATATATACATAAATGTGTATTTATATATACAGAAATATCAACATATACATATAAATATATATATACATAAAGATATGTATATATACATTAATGTGTATATACATATATATATACATATATATACATATATATATATATATGTATATATATACATATGTATACTCATAGATATATACATATTTTTATTTATTTAGATTTATTTATTTATATTTATTTATATATATATATGTTTACATAAAGATATTATTATATACATGAATGTGTATATATATATACATTCAGATGTAGCTATAGAAACAGTTGGGATGGGAATAATGGTCATCCGTGGATCTGGACTATAAAACACAATCAATTTCCATTAAACTAACATCAATCCAATATTTGGACGATAGATATGAGTACTTCACCCGCCAGGAACGAGTCCTTGTTGGACTGCCCTAACGAAGGTGAGGGCCATGGGGGCGAGTTGGAGTTGTGGGGTTACCGTTGTTGTTTTTGACTGCTTAGGCAACAGTTATGGATATATAATGATACACATAAAATAATGTAAATATACATGATATAGTATATATATATATATTGGTATAGATGGAGTTCACCAGCAAAATATTGGTCAATTGGTGAAGGGTAGTTACCAGTACTTAAATCGTTTGCCATAAATGGCAATATACATATATGATATATATATATATACATATATTAATGGTGACAGTGGTGATCCTAAATGACACAATTCTATAGGTGGAATTGCTGACCAAATATTGATTGTTTGCAATGATTTTTCTTTCATTGGAAAAGAGAAACAAATGTACCAACATCGGATCTGTAAGTGATTTTCAATTCCAACATTGATTGTATGATTGATTTCGATCTAACAGGGATGAACTATGAAGCATCGTTGATCAAACCAAGGGATCACTACTAAACATCCTATGGACATCTGAATCTGCGGACTTGATTTCCACATGATAGACTGATTTGATGACACTCAGAAGCCAACTTGGCTCTTGTTGCAAAGCAAATGATATAGCCCAATCTTTTGGGTCTTGTAAGTAGTAAGAACCCCAGATGGTGAAATTAGGTTTTTCTCTGGTCTACAAGTCTACCACATGATTACTCCTGCAATTCTTCACTGTGGCTGTGCTCAAATCATGTTGGAAGGCTGGAGCTTGAAAATAAATTGTGAAGATGGGATTGAAATCCGTGTTTATGTTGTTTGATCAATAATAAAAATTACATACATACATACATACATGCTTTCATGCATACATACATACATACATACATACATACATATGTACATACATACATACATAGATACATACATAGATACATACATAGACATACATAGACATACATAGACATACATAGACATAGACATACATAGACATACACAGACATACATACATACAGACATACATAGACATACATACATACATACACATACATACATATACATACATATACATACATATACATACATATACATACATATACATACATACACATACATACACATACATACACATACATACACATACATACACATACATACACATACATACACATACATACACATACATACACATACATACACATACCTACATACATACGTACGTACATACATACATACATACGTACGTACATACATACATACATACGTACGTACATACATACATACATGCTTGGTAAATGCACCCCATGAAGCAAGTCAAGTCCTTCTGCCGAAACCCTCCATGTTTTCTGCCGAGTTCTTGCTCATTGTAGATAGATGTTTGTGCTTCAAATCTGCCATGGCTGTTGTACCATGTTATATCACAGATGTTCCCTTGCTTTGTAGTTTAGACCATGATAAGATCATCCGTTTCTGCTTGGTTACATCCCATGATATTGGCGTTTCCTAAAAATAGGTGTAGCCCAAATATCACCAAATCCAAAGTTATATAGATCATTTTAGTGTTGAAAGCCATGGTTTTGGGGTACACCAGCTTAGCAAACCCCCATGTCTCGCATTTTGTTGTGCCCCAGATCCACAAACCCACAGGTTTTGTAGTCCCCGAATGCGGCTACAACCTCTCCAATGCCACTGAGAGGCGGCTGTCTTTCACACACCCGTGGATGGGTACCCCATGGTAAACTAACATGGCTGTGGAAAATCACCATTTTAGTGAGTAAAGCAACTATTTGGAGAATACCCCCTGGTAAACTAACACCACTATGGATAATCATTTTTTAAAATGGGCAAATCAACGAACTAAATGGCCATGTTCAAGAGCTATGTTGAATTACCAGAGTGGCCATAAATGGGGATAACTACTAGCCAGCTGGATTTTTGCAGGGTATCCAAGATGGGCCATGCTTTGAAGTTTGAATGAAAATTATTTCACCAAAACTGGTTGGTGGTTTCAAACA
The DNA here is from genome assembly GCA_947184155.2 of Cladocopium goreaui. Lineage (NCBI taxonomy): Eukaryota > Dinophyceae > Suessiales > Symbiodiniaceae > Cladocopium > Cladocopium goreaui. The sequence continues at coordinate 190,768 of CAMXCT020006652.1, read as the reverse complement.
TGGTTTTTATTTTCCATAATGTATGGGGATAATCCTTCCCATTGACGAACTCATATTTTTCAAGGTTGCTAAAACCACCAACCAGTATATATATATATATGTATGATATATGTGTGTACTTCAGGGTCTTAGATTAATACTGTATCTTTCAGTTCACATCTGAGCTCTATGTTGAAAATCACCGGATTTGGTGGGCCCATTGGTACCCAAGAACTTGATTGGCCGCTCATGGGTGTTCAGTTTCAGCCAGTTCTTGCGATGGTCCCAGTGATTGCGATGATGTGGGTGTGATACCACTAGATCAACCAAGTGGATGGGTAGTTTAATCCTGAATAATCTTCTGTGTTTTCAAAAGAAATATCTACTAACCAACGGAAAAAAATATATTGTTCTTTTTTGGTATCTAGGATTGGCAATGAATGAGAATAATATCATTAAGATGGGATCCCATTAATAATTAATATGAAATGAATTCCATATGATACCATATTATCCCATCAATGTTATTAGTATGGGATAATTATGATATCATATGATTCCATATGGAAATATTATCCCATCAAGTATCATATTATATCATTAATATGGGATCCATCAATATCATCATAATGATGATAAATACTGATGGTTAATATCCCATGATAATGATATTATACCATAATGGTCCATATTGTTAATTATCCCATTAATCATGATGATTCGCCAATTTTGAGACTTGGCCATTTTCAAAGAACCCCATGTACTCCAGCCAGCCAAGGACCTCGCCAGTCACCAGCATTTTCCAGGAGGTTTCCACATAGCCTTTGGTAAACATAGTTGTGCACCCGACGAAAATGGAGGCATGGGAAAATCATTGAACATAACATCATCAAACTAAATGCGAGATTATTCCCATAACAAAAACTAGATGTGCCATCAAGTACCATCACATTATAAATCATTGGAAACCCATCACCCAGAGGGTCCAATGATACTCTAGTTGTTTCAAAGATTTGTTTTTTTCCATTTCATATATGGGATAATCCTTCCCATTGACGAACTCATATTTTTCAAGATGGTTAAAACCACCAACCAGTACTAAATGCAGGATTTCCCATGGTCCAATGGTTGACACCGGACGCGAAATTCCCGGCTTTCCGTCGCAGGCCCAAACGATCCATCAACATTTGGACCTTAGACCGGCGCCTGGCACCCTTGAACCAGGCCCCCAATGCCTTGAAGCAAGGATGATGGGAAGTGAGCTTCCCCCACCATGGGGTTATATCATGGGGAAAATTATAGGGAACCATCATGAATCATGGGAATTTACCTATCCAACTATCTATCCATCTATCTATCCAACTATCTATCCAACTATGTGTTTTTCTTTCTTTGTTTCTTTCTTTCTTTCTTTAGTTCGATCTGTCTGTCCTTCTATATGTCTATAATTCGATTGTGCTATCTTTCTATGTAGCTATCTATGTGGGACATGTATGTGTATATATATATATATACATACACATGATTGCTTATGAACACATCATATACATGTGGATACTTGATGCATTCTGATCTTTCACAGAGTGCTTTAGCAGAATTTTGTCTAAATTCTGTCCAGGACTTGGCTTCAGAGAAAATTGCCCGCTTAAAAACACCCAAACAATTAAAAGTCATACTGAAAGGCCCCCTCAGTTGTAAGTTGGTTTTTAACCCCATCTAACTATAGATATATCCACTACAAACCGCAGTGAAGCGAGTTATATATAAACCAATTTGACGTTCATTCGGAGGCCCCGGAACCTGTATGGTTTGTGTTTCATGCAGACCTGGGAAAACAACTCCACTTCGAGGATCAGCCCAATCGGAACTCGTTAGGAACTGGATTCAGTTCAGCCATTTATAAAGAGGGTAATCGTGGACAATCCTTACTTAGGGGGTTTCGGGGTGGCCAGGGTTTTTATAAGTGTAACTATGGTTCTAAGATGTTCTAAACCCGTATCAGTTGGGAGAGTTTACCTCCATCACTATGGGTATATCTCCACTTTCACTTAGTTCACTGCACTGCCGTACTTTCTCTTGGGTTAACCACCAACACTTTCGTCGCGGGATACCAGGGGCTGACTGGAGTCATGCCAGTGAAGCAAGACGCGGTGAGGAACCCAGGTGATTTTCGAGCTGGGGTTGCCCCCGCAAAAGGTGGATTTTCAACATCCAAGTTGAGTTGAAAAACGAGGGTAAACAACCATGTACCCGGCCTGGAACATCACCATGTTTAATGGGAAAACTCACTATTTCTATGGCCATGTTCCATGTCGCTTTTTGTATGCTTACCAGAGGGTAGGAAGTCCGATCAACAAACATCCTCAACAAATTTACCGAATTGGGCACTGCACTGTATCAAGCCATAAGATGAATGTATAGTTATTAATCATCCCTGGGAGGGTGAAATTTTGAGAATCTCCAAAATTGTCAGAGCCAAGTTTTCCACGCTCAAATTCCCTTTCTGCTGGAATTCCAGGTGATATTTTTGGATTGCTTTAGTTGGGAAAATCTTCACCAGAAACTCCGAAAACCATGTTTTTTTCCCATCAATTATTGGGGCGCTTCCTGAAAATTGGATGAAAAGTTGGATGTGTTTTTCCCCCCAGAGCCACAAACTCAGAGATTTTGCCCAGATCTCCAAACTGCTGGAGGGTGACAAGGGCTTTAAGTTGCGGACTCAGTCGAAGCTTTGCAGTTTCCCATTCGTAGCCCAGTTGTCCAGCATGATACGACTGAGCAATCGATCAGGGATCCTGATTTGTTTTGGCAGAAGCAACTCCAAGTTTTGCGTATTGCTTCCGATGAGTCCGATGGATGATGTGTTCCATATCTGGTTGGGTGGTTTGGAACATTTTTTTTATTTTCCCCAATAGTTGGGATGATGATCCAATCTGACTCATATTTTTCAGAGGGGTGGGTCAACCAGCAACCAGCATCTTGTGTGGGTCAAAATCAAGTGTTCCTAAAATTACCCTCTGGTTATATGTTACATAGCCATGGTAGTTCGATGGCCCATAGAAATCCCATTTATATCATAGAAATAGATGGTTTATAGATGGTTTACCTATTAAAAATGGTGATTTTCCATGGGTTTACCTATTAAAAATGGGTTGATTTTCGCAAACTTTTTTTGGTCATAACCAGATGATGATCAAGCTCCTGAAGACGACCCTGTCTGAGGATCATCCCAGGGCGCTTAACCTGGCGGCGCCCCGTTGATTTATATAAAACTCACTTAAAGATTATGTGACATGTGACTATAAGTATCATCAACATTCCATAAACCATAGTTACAGATAGTCATGTTGAAGTCATCCCTTTTTTTTTAATGGCTTATAACTAGCGTCGGTTCAAGCAGTCAAGCCGTGAGGTTCACCCTCCGGGCCCAAGATTCCTTGGACAAGAACAGGCAGGCTGTGTGTTTCTGAAAATCCCAGGGGATGTTGTTGGAAAATAGATAAAATCAGAAAATCAACAACAATTATTTGGTCATGAGAAAAGCATTATTTTGGAGATGTTTCAGGGTGTTTCTGAAAATCGGATACTGGTATGTTTGCATGTATAATTTTAGCATGGTATTAGCATGTATTGTATTGTCGTGTTACGTGTTTGTTTATCTTGGGTTGTTGGTTGCTTCTATATAAGGGCATAATGACTTGTGTTGTTGGCTCTTGATATTTTATAAGTTGCATCCTCATCTTGCTGGAACCATTCAAGGTTGGTGATACCGCAGATGACTTGGTAACCAAAACAGATTGACCTCAATAAGAAGCAATCACTTCAGGAAACAAACATCTTACATGTCTGGTTGGTGGTTTGGAACATGGCTTTGATTTTTCCATGTATTGGGAATGTCATCATCCCAACTGACGAACTCCATCATTTTTCAGAGGGGTAGGTCAACCACCAACCAGATGTACCATCTGGTTATTTAACATAGCCATGGAAAATCACCATTTTCAATAGGTAAACCATCTATAAATGGGTCATTTTCCATGGCTATGTTAAATAACCAGAGGGTACATGGTACAGTTGATGAAAGGTGCGGCTATGGATGACAGGGATGGAATGGAATGCGATTGACCGAAGGGCCGCGAGTATGTATTTTGGACAAAGCAGCTGCAATGTTCAGCAATCAAAGGAAACTCATGTAGTTACAACTGGAAAGGACTTGGAAATTACAAATGAGTCCAAAATAAGGATTCTAATGCCATGATTTGGTGATTGTGCAAGTACTTTGAGAAAGCACATGTTCACGAAAACTTGCGAAAATCATCAGAAAAGAGGACCTTGGCCTGGATTTTTTTTTTTTTGACCCGGCTATACCCGGCTGTAAATCAACATTAATATAATATCTGGTTGGTGCTTTGGAACATGTTTCCAATTTGTTCCATCTATTGGGAATGTCATCATCCCAACTGACGAACTCCATCATTTTTCCGAGGGCTGGCGAAGAAACCACCAACCAGCAGATCATTTTCCACAGGTGTTTCCCTTTCTTCGCTTTTCCTCTATGTTAAGCCCAGGGCAACGTTTCCCCCCAATCAGTTGGCATCCCATGGCATTCAGGATGTTCCATTGCCATGCCATGTTTTACCAAAGATGTTTTACCTATTCGAACTGGGTGGTGCCCCAGTTCGGAATCGCGTTCTTTGTTGGTGCGTTTATAAGTCCAATGTCACTATGGTTTATGGGTGATATATCCATAGTTAATAGGATTATAACCCATTTATAACTTGGGGGGGCACCACCTTGTGAGGATCTTTGATATGATTCCATAACTGATATAACTGGTTGGTGGCTTGGAACAGTTTGAACATGTTTCCATCTTGGGAATATATTGTTCCCAACTGACGAACTCCATCATTTTTGCGGGGTAGGTATACCACCAACCAGACAATATACTATGACCATCGAATTACTGGTCCAATTTCTCATTGATTCGTAGTGTGGATTCGTGTTGGTGCAAAAAAAGGCGTTTCTCTGAACAGTATGGGAAAAGCACCAAAATCCCATACCATTTGGTTGAAAAAACGAGTTTAACTATAGATATCTCTATCATAAGTCATACTGATTGGAGTTGCAAACCAACTTAGCCAACTACGCATCACCTTATAGTTTATCGTCAGTTTCCTGATTTATATACCTATGTATACATTCATGAATTCTAATGACAATATATATATATAGTTATATATGATATATATCCCCCATGATATTCCCCCTGTGCCATTTTCGCCATGGCAAAGGATGACCATGGAACCAGAAAACCCAGCATTCACGGCATGTCAGGAAGCGCTTCCAGTACCTCAAGGCCTTGATCCCCGAAAATTCCGATGGAATCCAATGTCTATGACGGTTTTTTCTCCAATTTTTTTGATGACCAAAAAAAAGAGTGATGATGTTTTCCCAGAATCTATTAATCTATGGATCATCATCATCATCTAAAAATCATGTGTTTCAATGGGAATTGCCGTGTTGGCCCCCTTTTTTTACCAAGCCCCAATTTTTGCACAGACCCATATCATGGGTCATGCTACCGGGGGAAGATCCAGGGACCCTCTGGGGATACGGGCGATACCCCGTTCTTGAACATACCCTACTTGGTGGCGAACTACCCACGAATCGTAAGTGGGTTATAACCACAGTGATTGACATGGGATAAATAGGGTTAATCCACTTATAACTGGGGTTATAACCTACTGAGCCACCAAGTAGGCCCTAATGTTAACCTAGGATTAATCAACCCACTTGAACGTAAGACTAAGTAAGCCATTTTCGCCGGTGAGAATTATGCCAGCTTCTGGGGGGTTGATGGTTTACTGGGATGATGTGGTCAGTGCACGGGAAATTTGAGATGAGGAGCAACCTGCAGGGTCCCAAAATGACACCTAGACTTATCTTTTCGTTTTCAAACAGGTAATTTGTCCAGCAATACTTAAACCATCTTAGATGTTCGGATAAGTGTTCATATACCGGGATAGATTCAAAAGGGTCGGTTCTTAATCCAAGGTTCACATTCGTAGGGAGAATCGTCGTGGATGGAGAAAAATGCCTGATGCCTTGATGGCTGTTCACTTGAACGTTTGGGTTTATAGGGGATATCACCATACTTAGAGGCTTATAAACCAACAAGCATAACTACTTGGTGGCTCATCCCACTTAGTAAGTGGGTGATAACCCCAGTTATAAGTGGATTAACTCTACTTATCCCATTTATAACTGGGGTTATAACCCACTTACTAAGTAGGATGAGCCACCAAGTAGGGGAGCCCCTTCCTGTAGTGAGTTTATCCTGATGTTTGATGATTTTTGTAGGGTATCACTGCTGTATCAGGGTGAGTCGCCTTGTCACTTGACCATGGGACGACGTGATTATAGGGTTGCTCCAATTCATAGGTAAATGATAGCCACAAGGGTAAATGGTTCATTGTATATTCATGTTACCTCTTTTTTTACCCCTATATCAACTATCAGAGGGTGATTTAGCTAAATTATGGCTACATATGTTGGACATAAATAGATATAAACTTTCGCATATGTTCACTCTATGTCTACCTAATTTTGCTCCCAATCCTCCAGGATAGGGGTTGGATCGATGAGCAGACCCTCTCACTTCAAGCCAAGGCGCTTCCGCCGAAATTTTGAATGGTGGTTCTCATGGTGATTTAACCAACCAAAAAAATGTGTATCATGGTGATATTTAAGAAACAAAAATGGTGGTTCACACCATCAAGCATGGTGGTAGAATGGTGATTAAAGCAACAAATATGATGGTATAATATGGTGTCATGGTGATTTAACCATGAAAAATTTAACCATGAAAAATGGTGGCAGAATGGGGATATAGTAGAATATCTATGAAAAGATAAGGGATTTACCGGCTATGAATTTAACATAGCCATGGAATTAATGACCGCGATGTAGATGATGTACCTATCAACAGTGGTGGTTTTCCCTTTGCCATGTGAAATCACGTGAGGGTACTGCTCAGTTTGATGGTTTATCATGGATAATGATCATGTTCACTATAGTATAGCCCATTTTCAGACATACCCATGTTTGTACTCTGTTCTTTATTGTTCTTCACAGGAAAAAAAAACGTATCTTCAACCACTACATAGATCAAGCTATGCTGATGTTCGAAGCGGAAGATGGACCCCAGGTGATGTCGGGGTACGATTTAAACCCATTGGATACCGGGAAAAGCAGCAACTGGGTGACTGTAATGAGAGCAATTTTACAATGTTTTATAATGTGTTTATAATGTTGTATATCAACTTGAGTTAGACCCACTTGACTCCAGTTGAGCAATTGCCACTTGACTCGTTTTTTTGACATGAAATTGCCAGCTGACTCCACCGACACTTTGCACCTAGCGGGTGGCGGGTTAGGTCGTGGCCTTCAATTATCAACTCGTCAGCGGCCTTAGCGATTTGGGGCGACTTTGGTGTCGCCAAAAGGAATTCTACATTGCTGTGATACAAAGGGTACCCTCTGAACATCCCGCATAAATGGAGGTTTTAATGGGAAAATTATCTATAAATGTGCCATTTTCCATGGCTATGTTAAATATCCAGAGGGTACCCCATGGTCGAGCAACCTTTTTGCTCCCAGAATCCATCTTCATTCCCAGCTGATGTTCTCTAGTCCTCAGCCAGACTCTTGCACTCGATGCTGAGGATATACCGCGATTGCTGAAAGTGCAGTTTACCTTCTACTTCAGTTGCATGCCCCAGTTGGGGCGCTTTCAGCAACTTGGGTGCGGGAGGCCATCGAGATGACCATGACCAATCAAAATGAAAAAGAACTGCATCATTCTAAAAGGATCATCAAGTATCATTCACTCATAATTCTAAAAAATACTGTTAGTACAGCAATAGGAATATTAGGATCCACCATACCAAATTTTACCATTTTTATGGGTGGTACAAAGCATCAATCCCTACGGCTGGTAGTTTATGACATTGCTTTTCCAGCATTAACTACTTAGAATTCCAGTCATGGTACCAGTTGTCAATATCTGGCTTATCCAATGATAGTTGGATACCCTAAATACATATACGTATATAAGTATAATATATATATATACTGTATATATATATATATATGCATAAACATATACATGTAGAAATTCCTTCACTAACATTGTCTCATATGTCTCATTCCCCATCCGATTTATAGTGGTTCTCATCACCACGAAGATGGTCCAAGCCATCATGAAAAATCCCCAGCCAACTGAAGTGGCAAATCCTGGATAGTTGGCGAAATGAAAAGATTCACCATTTAACCAGCAAAAGATGACAATTGTTTTGAAAAACTATCAAAGATTGAGTGTGTGTGTGTGTGTGTTTTCTGTATTGAAAGAAGGATTCGCATTTGTGAATACGCTAGATGTTTCAGAGCATTGTCTCAAATGATCGCACGAAAATGGGGATATAGCTTGATTTGCTGCTTATTCCCTATGTTTCGTTGGTTGTTTGCCCAATATCAACCAATAGGGAAAGGCTGTTCACCATTGCGAACCCCAAATGCCATTGGCTGGGATCCCCGTTCACATAAGCTTCCCATACGGAGGGGATTCTTATGCGACTTTTATGGGCGTATGGTTGGTAAAAAGTGCCTCGAATCTAGCAGGGGGACTAGCTGACTGTAACTGACAAGCCACATGATTCTTATGTTTTTCTTCTGTCTGAAAATGAGGTATAGCCCCCTTTGAAAAGCAAGTAGAATATGAAAAGTCAGGTTCTTAACCATCAAATTTGGAGGCCCCAAAAAATGGTGCCATGCCTCAGCTGTTCTTCGATCCCCAGCGTCATCTGAGGCCGTGGAGGTGGGATTTACACCACACAAAAAATCGAGGCACGGCGAAAAAAGGAAGGGACTCGGATTTGGGGTTTCAACCAATGGGGAAACTGATGAGACTGATGAGTCCAATAGGATTCTTTGTCAAGCGAGATTTGGATAGATTTGGGGTTTCAATGGTGGAAACTGGTGGGCCTTTTTTGATGATGAGTTCCGACATGACCAATCATCACCATCCGGGGGGTTCAAATATGGCTTGTTCAACCATACTGATCTGGTTGGTGGTTTGGAACATGGCTTTTATTTTTCCATTCAGTTGGGAATGTCATCACCCCAACTGACTCATATTTTTCAGAGGGGTTGAAACCACCAACCAGAATCATATGCATGTCGTCATCCCGCAAAAATAAAAAAGGAATTATATGTAGCAATGCATAAAATATATGGTTCAAAAGATAGAACAGTGAAAAAAACACTGTTTCAAGAGGGATTTACTTTTCACGACTGTTCTATCTTTTTAGGGATAACTGGAGAACTTTTTGGGGGGATAGTTCGATCAGTCGTGCGAGGCCACAACAGTTTGGAAAGGTTTGACAAAAAGTCTAGCTACTACTGTAGATAAAAGAAACATATAACCACTATAGATTATGTACATATGATAATGTAATATATACTAATGTCAATATATTATAGTATCATATGATGTTAATATATATGAAAAAAATGATGTTCAGTAACTGGCATTTTGGGACAAGTTTTAAAATCCCCGCGCAACGCGGTGGAACAAAAAAACGACCGGCCGGAGAATCCACGAGGCGTTTTTTTCGAGGCTTCGGACCAGAAAAGTCATAGGAAAAACCTTGGGGAAATATCACAAGAAATGGAGGTTTCGTAAAGCCATTTACCTTCTGGTAATGACTGACATAGCTATTGAAAATGGCCATTTATAGTGAATTTTCCCATGAAAAATGGTGATTTTCCATAGTTATGTTAGTTTACCAGAGGGTATTTCAACAAATTTATTTCAACATATATAGAACTGCAAAAAAAGGCCCCCCTTGATATATGTCAAGTTTTTCGTTTCCACCTGGTACTTATTAGCGAATAAATCTACAGTTGGATGGGTGAACAATGGTGACCATGTATATATATATATATACACGTTTACATATATATATATCATAAGCCTCAAAAAGACCTGTAAGATTTATCACTTTAAGATTTTGATTGCCACAAACAATTTAATATATATATATACATATGGATTTCAACCCACAAACATATAGTAACCTTCATCAATATGTTATCAGCACTTGATTCCGCACTCCTTTTTTTGGCCACGCTGCGCTTCACAGGTGGCCACGCTGAAAACATGGCCAAGACATAACCGCGGCCTACTGCTCTTTGTGGACGGCGTCTTCTTCTTGATGTGTGCCGCGGAATGTTTTTAAAATATGGCGATTTATGGCTGTTGATCCCTGAAAAAGATGGTTTTTGTTGCATCCCCAAATGGAAATCCCTTTTTTGGAGAATCTGTGATGTTTAAATTAAAGCCATCAACCATGAATATTATCTCAAAGTGGGGGTCAAGCCATTAAAGACCTGCGGTACCACTGATGGCTTGAAATTGATGCCTTGTTGATTGGCGAAGTTTTTTCTCGTTGTTGTGTGACTAAAAATGTGAAATCATCCCGAATCAGAAAAAACCAAAATAACCAAAATAGCTAGTGAATTGTAGAAAGTTTTACTGGGCTGTTGGGGATTATGTGAACTAAGCCCTAGTAGGGAAAGATATCAAGCAACTTGTATTTCATGAGATGGAAATAATCGGGGGATGTTTGCTAACTCAGCTTTGGGAAGAACTGAAGAACTGGGAAGGAATATCAATGGGAAGTTTGAAAAATAATCGTACACTGATTTGAGAAATATCAAAATGATACAGTCAATGGAAAGTAAGGAGACTGATAGTAATAGTACACTGACCACAAGAAAGTAAGAGTCAATCGGAAGCTTCAAAAGAATAATCATAATGATGTAATACGCAAGAAGCAGACGTAGGATTTCCAAGCAGAGGTATCCATGGGTACTTCTTGGCTGACATAAGGACTTTCAGTGTTGTTGATCATTAAACAGCTCTAGGTGATGGACAGCTCTTGATGCCAGTGTCAGTGGCAGGTTGTCAGTTCCTCATGTGTTACATTGTTTTAGTTTCATAAACTAACATAGCTATGGAAAATCACGATGTTTAATAGCTAATTCAACGAACGAAATGGGCTATGTTCAATAGCTATAAATTACCAGAGGCTAGATCCCATTAATATCCCATTGAATCACAATCACTATACCATGGAAAATGACTATAAATCACTGTCACTATCAATTTCCATTAAACCACTATAAATCACTATCAACTTCCATTAAACCACTATAAATCACTATCAATTTCCATTAAACCACTATAAATCACTATCAATTTCCATTAAACCACTATAAATCACTATCAATTTCCATTAAACCACTATAAATCACTATCAATTTCCATTACCAGAGGGTATCCATTATAAGGAGCTGCAAATGATGCTGTCCGCCAGGTTTAGCTTCTTCAGCCTTCATGGTCTCTGAGCTAAAAGAAAAATGGGATGGTGATGCCCAGATTCCTATGGTTTTTGATGGTGGTTTAATGGTGGTTTAATGGTGATAAATGGTGATAAATGGTGGTTTAATGGTGCTTGAATGGTGATAAATGGAGATTGAAGATGTTCTACCATCTGGCAAACTAGTAGTTAGCTATTGAAAAACCACCCTGTTTTCATAGCTCAATCGTTCAACCAACCAACGACATCGCCATGGAAGTCCGTCACCAGAGGCGCAATCTGCCGGTCCTCAGGGATGATCATCAATCCGGAGAGTCGTTATTTGTAAACGATAATGGTGAAGTAATGGTTAGTAATGGTTAATATAGATTAATAGTGGTTAGTCATGGTTAATAGTGGTTAGTAATATATTCTAACCATAACTGGATATAATAATCTAGGTAAATGATGTTGCGACCTCACTGTTCTCCCGAACCCTGGGAATCATGGTTAATAAGGGGAATCATCCCCAAATGGCCGCAAGATTCAGGTGAGTGAAATATTCTAATTTACCCAGATCCATCCCAATTTATGTTATTTACAGCTTTGATGACCTAAAGAAGTAGTAACTATGAGTTATAAAATGTGAATTAAACTGTAAATATTGTATTATTTAGAAATAAACCCATGGGTTTATGAATTACAGTAGGGGTTACCCCAATCGTCATTTCATCTGATACTTTTTGATGATAGCCTAGCCGTTTGGGGTGAACGTTAATCCACTATAGAGAGTTTCATGATGGGATGACTATACACCACAAAAACCATGGGTTTTACCCCACATGGGGAGATGAATCTGACCAAACCATACTAATCAGCTAAAAGCGGCATTTTGTAGATTATCTACGGGCTTTTCGCATGAGTCGCTAGGAAAAAATGGGTAATGAGTCATCAGATCAACTTGAGGAACAAAGACATGCTGGCTATGCTGGTTTGATACGGATCACTTCACACCAAGAAGCGGGAATCTGCCCTCAAGCCAGCGAGGAAGACTCGGATTTCTCTCTTTGGTATTTTTGGTGTCAGGAGGCTTTTCGCGATGTTTTATGTCCTTTTCCCACTGAGGCCCGAGAGTTTCAGAAAGATTTGAAGGTGCCAAGTTCAGGGCTGGCGGCGAAAAATCTGGCTGTCGAAAAATCTGGCGAAACATCCTGGTTGAACATGAACATGGACCCAGTTACTCAGTTGATATGATTTGATGGGGAAATATTTCACAACAGCCCAATATACTGTAGTTTACCCTCTGGTAAACTAACATAACTATGAAAAATCACCATTTTTTTATGGGAAAATTCACTATAACTGGCCATTTTCAATAGCTATGTTAAATTACCAGAGGGTACAAGGTTTGAAGACGTGTCATTTTCCCCGACATCCACCCTCTCGCCGCCAAAAAAAACCGCTGCTATCGGGGAGTCGTTGTGAAAAAAAGGAGATTTGACCACAACCGATGCGAGCAGGGGTGGGATCCAAAGTCCAAGACGTCAGATGTCAGAATTCCACATAAAATGTCTGGTTGGTGGTTTCAAACATTTTTTCCATAATATATGGATATATATGGGATAATCCTTCCCATTGACTTTAATATTTTTCAGACGGGTTGAAACCACCAACCAGATGTCAGCTCAAATGTAAAAAAATATCGGACTATATGTGTCAAATAGACCACAAGATATGATAGAATGCAGACGAAGTGTCAGATAGAAAGTCAGGTCAAATGTCAAAATATATATCAGATAGAATGCCAAGCAAAATGCCAGATAGAATGTCAGATAATCCCAGATAGAACGCGAGAGAAAATGCCAGTTGGGGGTCACACCAAGTAAAGCTGTTTTTCGTATCTTACAGGGTGGTGCCCCAGTTCGTTAGCGTTCAGTTGGTGCGAATAAGTCCAATGTCACTATGGTTTATGGGTGATATATCCATAGTTAATGGGATTATAACCCATTTATAACTTGGGGGGGCACCACCTGGTTTTGATTTCTTCCAATAATCACATCCCGGGAATCCCCCGATCATATCGCCAAATCCCCAAAAAATCCTGAGTATGGATCCATTCACTTCCGTTATGTTTTCCTATTCAGTATAGTAACCACCAAAAGATAGAAAAGTTGATTATCATATTTTTTAGTAGGATGTCACTTTTCGATCTTTGTGGCCGTTACCAAAACCACCAGGTCACCATTGGTCAATTGTTTCAAGGGTTCAACCGCAGGTGGGAAAGTGCATTGGACATTTCAACATCATCAACACCATCACTTGGCTCAGCTGTCTCTTTGGCAACTCGGCTAGAGGACGAAGTCAATGAAGTCCGAAGATCGAAGATCTGGGCTCGTCAGAAATGGGATTTACCATCTGGTTATTTAACATAGCCATGGAAAATCCCTTATAAATGGAGGTATTAATGGGAAAATCATTTATAAATGGGCCATTTTCCATGGCTATGTTAAATAACCAGAGGCTACTTTTTAAGGTGCTGTCATGTGCTGTCCAAGAGTCATGTGATATACTCAGTATCTAAGTGATATCCTGAAAGAAGAACTCATGATATGCAGGTGGTAAACCCGTGGTTGCACGTTGGTCCTTGGTCGAGACATCATGTAGAGGGATCGCAGAAGATCTTGAAAACCGGCCTCCAGAAGATCCAGCAGTTACTGAAACGGGTAAACTTGTAAACATCGATGTGGAAAATCAACGAAAATCAACGAACATAACCGAAAATCAACGAAAATCCATGAAAATCCACGAAAATCCAACCCATTTGTAGACGATTTTCCAAACGGAAACCCCATAGGTTCTCCACGTTTTGTGTCCCAAACTCGCCAGGTAAGGCCAGTTATGATCCCATAGAGCAGTTCATCACATCTCACCCAACAGTAACGCTAATGTTTGTGACGCGGCTGAGATGCTCAATGACTTGATTCGTGTCATTTCGTGAGTCAAAAACAGCACCAAAGATTTTTTGGTCTTTGACTTGGTATATTCCCACATATTTCCACATCAATCTGTTGGATTCCCATTCATCTCTATATTTCCCAGATGTTTTGTCCATAGAGGAATATCAATGATAGGAATATACCAATAGATTCCCAAATGATTTACCATATTATTGACCATATTATTTTGGTATTTCAATGACTTGGTATATTCATGTATATATCCTCATAGAATTGGTTTAAGGGAAAAATGACTTCGGAAAACCTCAATTTGGTGGTAAAATCCATGGTTTCCGGTGAAGATTTTCCCCAACAAACCAATCCATTGATATCCACATGTTAGGAGTCCCTCATGAAACCTCATGAAATCCCTGGGCCTTGGGCTCAAGGATGGGCTCACCTTGGGATGCTCTTTGGTTTGGTCGCAGCCTTAGCGACGGCGAGTCGGCGAGTCGATATGATATCTGTTCATTCAATTGATATGCATAAGTTCGTATAACTGAAGTGCTGTGTATATACTGTATGTGTGTATTTAAGTGTATATTTGAGGGTTGTGTATATACTGTATATGTGTTGATATGTATGGTTTTCTATATATACACACATGTATGTTGCGTATGTTGGCTTGGTTCATGGGTTGTTTTTACACAGCCACGTCTGCAGAGAAGTTCTTCCGATCTACCACTGATCACCTGGTGCCCGACAGAAATTGATCAGTAAGGGCGGGTGTGGTCAGTAAGCGGAATCATTCCAAAATGATGCTATAAGACTATAAGATGGATCATGTACTCACTTATAGTTTCCCTCATTTTCTGGGTTGGGTAGGTTTATTTATTCAGATCCAGAGCTGCTATCCTGGCATTGCTCATCTCTGCGTGAAGATTCTGCTTGGTAGAGGCGAATTGCGCCAGGAAGATGTTCAGACCGTCTGAAATCATCCAATAGACTATGGGTTTTAATTACTCCAATAACTATGGATTTATGATACTTATACATAGATAAATATTGGAGGTCTCATCTAGCTCCACAAGCCATTGAGGTAACGAATCCAAATCAAAGCCCCGATCGAAAAACGCCCCGGTCTGAGTCCTCTGACTCGACGCCCAGGAAGTCTACCGCAAGATGGTGATGGCCAGCATTGAGGAGACATGGATTCCCTCAAGTATGGCCTGGAATGGAGCTGGAGACCACCCGGCAAAGGGTAATGGTCACTTGGATCATGTTAGGCCCTTCGACTTCCTATGCATATCATTATATGGATATCACATATTTCTATGTAGTTGCTGATTATGTGGATTAAATGTATATGTTTGTTAGTGGCAGTGACTGTTGTAAGTTCATTTAGCAAGAAATTATCAATCAGAGTCTGGATGGGGGTGCACCTTCCCAACAGCCTACAATTGTAACTTGGGACCAATTTCAACTGACCTTTGGATGATGTGTGCTTGCGCATACTGCTCCCAAAATGGAAGCGCAATGTGGTGCCAAGATGGACGCGCAAAGTTAAAGATTAAATATGTTCTTTGTAAATCTTTTCAAATGTATTTCAATTTGAGCCATTCGGTGATGCAAATTGCATTTGTTCTGATTGTTTTGCAATGTTTTGCATTTGGCTTGACATTAGAACATGTGTGGTTTAAATCCTTTTTAAACTACTCTTTTTAAACTACTCTATGAAATTCCAAAGCCGCTCATACGTTGTATCTTGGTAGTTCCAAAATATGTCCCAAGACCAGCCGGCAACGTAGCTTTTATGACCAGAGGTTTTGGGTCTAAAATGAAGCCTCAGGGTCCCTAGGTATGGTTTAAATTGGGTTTTAAACCAAGTTATAACTGGGGGCCTCAGCTTCTTGGGAAATGCTAAACTAAATTAACTAAATGGACATATCAAAAAGTTGCAAACTTTTATGGATGATGTAGCCACAAAGTTTGCGAAGTGATTTTCCACTTCGCAAACTGGAATGCCAGAGGGTATCACCGATCATGTCGAAGCCGGATTTTTGCAGCCCGCGCTTGTAGGGTCATCCCAGGATCACAACTGAAGCTGGGTAAAATGGTCGTCCCCCGTCAGTGGATTATCCCATTACTGTGGTTACGCACCGGATATCTTATATAATGTATATACATTATATATATATCCATATATCTGGGTAAATTTCATCACGACCGAACCCTGTTCTCCCGAAGCCTGGTTCATCATGGTTTTTATAGGGAAATCATCCCCAAGATAGCCAAAAACTATTCAGGTGAGTGAAACATTTTCTGATTTACCCAGATATATATCAAGTGAGATGATCCTTCAAGTGGCCTGTTGTTGATCATGGTCAAGTTTCCCACGGGTGAATCTGACAGCAAAAATCCAAATGGGATGGGATGGATCGGAAGAATTCCATGGAAAAAATGGGATTTATGGTATGAATACCATCTTTTTGAGGCACAAAGGGATATATGGTGTATGGATGTTTATGGATGGTTATGGATGGTTATGGATGGTTATGGATGGTTATGGATGGTTTTGGATGGTTATGGATGGTTATGGGATTTATGGCTAGTGTATCGACTCTAGCCATGATGGTTGGCATATTTATGTCGATGGAGCATACACCATTCATCTAATCTTGGGATGATGGGTGAACGGGATGATCTATGCCCCAGTTGCCACTGATGAGGCGTGTTTTTCCCCTTTGAGAAGATGTTTTCCTTGGCAAGGTGATGAGAAGAATATGAAGAGTCCAGATAAGTTGCAAACTGAAACGATGTCTACATCAATGCTTATTGATGTTTTAGAAGACACCACCATACGCGCCTAAATCAAATGAATTTGTTGAAACAATCAGTGATCAATCAGATCTCCTCTTGTTTGTTAAGCTACAGCACCATGATCGCTGAACCAACCCCCTTCTTATAGGTGACAACTGGATGATTTGGAGGTAAAACTCCATGTGTTTTGGTTTCGCCAGGACTATTTTGACTTTCCAGACACCTTTAGTACTTTGGTCCCTCGGCCGGAGATCTTGGGAATGGGAAAAGTTGCCCAGAAGCTCTGAAACCGGGAATAAATTACCAAACCTGGAGATAACCTTGGATCTGAACGGTTTATCTCTTGCCAATACAGGGTAATCTTGGGTTTCGAGAACCATTCTCAACAGATTCAACCAGGAGAAAACTCGGGAAGCAGGAAAAGTGTGTGTCTTCCAATGATTTCACTGGTTGGGCAGGTAGATCCAAGTTTTTTTGTGGGTAAATTGAGGGAAGGAATCACCTATTCCTCAAGGGTTTCATCGGTCTTTACATTGCCACTGTTGTTCGATGGGCTTTTTTGCTGACACATGATAATGTTTGATGTTGTGGTAAACCCAATAATTTATAATGCTAGACACAATCCCCAGCATTTATTGGGTATACCATTGCATATCACGTTTGGATTTGGATGTACAATGACCCAGTCATGGGAAATTGGAAGTCTATGGACTACTCTCCCAAATGGAAACTTGGGGATCCCCAAGACCATGGGTGTCAACACTAGAATGCTTTAATTTTGGATGATTTGGGGTACCCCCATTTTAGGAAATCTCCATATTGGATTCTCATGATCAAAAAATATTTCACGGCTTGGCTTGTTCAATCTTACTGCATGATGAACTGGGCTTGTTGTCAGTTCTACTCCATCTTCGAAAATCCTTGGGATGCAAAAAAGGATGCTGGTGAATGGTACAAATCGTGGTGAAATTCACCGTGATCATCGATGGTACGTCACTGTATACCCCAGCGTTGTATGGAGTTTTCCTAATATGGGGGATACACCCACTTATCATCCATTTTAGTAGGATTTTCCATTACAAACCATCTCTGGTTGGTGGTTTGGAATATTTCTTTTTTTCCATTCAGTTGGGAATGTCATCATCCCAACTGACTCATATTTTTCAGCCTTGAAACTACCAAGCAGATATAGATAGTCACCATCATTAACCATAGAATAACCAGATACTAACCATGATTAACAGGTATATTAACCACCAATTAGTATATTAACAGTATATTAACCATTATTAACAGATATTATCATTACCATTGATTAACCATCATTAATCATTAACCATTAACAGCAAAAATGACCAACCAATGGTAGCCCCATTCCAGGAGACACCCCACATCCACGCCTCCAGGAAGTGATGCGTCTGAGTGACTCCATGGTCCTCCAGTCATGTTTCTGGATCAAAAATCGCCACGGGATGCCACGGAAGATGAAGCTTTTAAGGGAGCTTAATCAATGGGAATTAGAGTGATTTTCCATGGGATTTATAGTGATTTTCCATGGGATTTATAGTGGTTTAATGGGATTTATAGTGATTTCATGGGATCTTATAGTGATTCAATGAGATATTCATGGGAGATCTTCAGGATCCCATAAAAATTGGAGGTACCGATTCCATTAATATTTTTGGCCTATTGTTCAGGCCTAAATTTCAGTGAATATCACCACAAAATATGGCCTTATATGGTACAGTACCTCCATTTTAGGATCCTGAAATGACCATTGAACTAATCATGGTTATCAACTTACTGTACTAAGTGGGATGATCCGAGAAAAGTACGTTTTTCAATATCTTGCTGCTTTTTTGGGGGATCTAAAACAAGGTTTTTCTTGGTGGAATTGTTAATTTTGATATGTGACCTCCTTATCTACCCAGTTGCCAAGGTCAGTGACATCAGCTGGGGTTGATAGGAACAGGTCCCGAGTTTTTCGACCTGATGAAAGAAGGGAGTTCACCAATGCATATGGCTGGCTAGTTTCCATGGGAAAAAAACGCTGGAAGAACTTTGGAAACTACCACTGGGATAGCTCTTGATGGGATTGCGATTTGTGGCTGGTCGATCTCATTCCTAGAACTGAGCCATGCCAAACCAGCAAAGTTGCAGTGGTAACTTTCTATACTTTGTCAGAAACATTCAAAGCAAGTTTGGATTTGTTTGAAGTAGCACAGCTCCACCAGATCAGGGTCGGGCCCCATTTGTGAGCAAGAAATGGATCTTTCCATAGTCATGGGGGTACCCCAAGTTCGCTCACTTTCCCATCTATCAATGGATGAGAACTGGGGGTACACCCATGACTTAGGAAACTTCAAATCAATGGGGCGACGGACATTTTTCGTCATGCTTCTGTGGGGATGGATCGAAACCTCTTGTACCATATTAATCCGGATTAATCCACATTATGGGGGGTGATTCACATCCACAAACTAGTCAGCTAGTCCACTGGCTTCACTAACAGGTTCAGTGAACCGCAGAATTCTTAGATCATCTAATGGTTTTAATTGGGCACTGCTTACACCGGAAGGTATATTCATGTATATTCCCATGAAGTTTCACCAATCCCCATGTATTGATCCAGAAAAAACCATCGATGGCATGAAATCAACGGTGCTCTTGGGGACTCCCCATGACGGAACCGGGGCCATCGGGGCCTCCAAAAGGTATATCCGAAAATTGCCAGGCAGAGTTTTCATCATACCAGAGGATTTTCATCTCCTATGCGCACATTCTTTTCATGCCTGGATCTTGGGGCGGAACTTGGAGTTTTAGCGGTGGAAAAGTGAGTTTTTGAGGATTTGTTCGCTAAAAACGTGGGTTTTCTCGCCATTTGGATGTAGAAGGGTCCTGCAAAAGAGCAGGGAAATGTTTGGCCCAAGTACGGAAGTTTCTGGTCGAACTAAGTTTCCAGGAAGTCTTCCCGCAAATCGAAAAAAAATAATGACTTGTTGCTGTTTGATTCTCAGTCTGAAAATGTCCCCAAAAAGAAACTGAGATGATCGTATTTGTTCCTGTTTGGGGGTGCAGGACTGGGATATTTTTTCGGGGATAACTATGGTATTAACCCGCATCAGTTGGGATAAAGCCCGTATGACTATTTTATATATATATATTATATATATAATATATATTATATATATACAATATATATATATATGTATCCAATGGTGATTGCAACTGCACCCCCAAGTACTGTATTCAAATGGAGCTTTCCTATAGGGCCTACCCCCAGTTATCATCCATTTATAGATGGGACTTTCCATGAAATAAAGCATCCAAGGAGCTCGGTTGGGAGTACCACTTGCCAAAGATGTCGAGGATGCCCTGACAGGGCATGACATCAAGAAAATAGTTTCTTAGTGGCTGGAAATGCAGTTCCAGTGACTAGGTGTAAAGTTTTTGTTATGGGATAAATTGATAAATGTTGAGATCTATTTATGACTGGAAATACCCCAGATGTGGCAGTTATATGTAGTTCTCAACATATAGAATGGAGAGTTCCCCTGAACTAGATATATTTCAACATAGTTCTAGGGGTAAACTCTTCCCCATAAGGTGTCCATATCCACTGGACTAGCAATTGAATAAACTATTATCTTGTGCAATGGGGAGAAATTCCACCCAGCGGTGTCCAAGTTCAGCCAAGCTGATTGTTTCTTCCGCGTTAGTCAACTGTTTGAAACCATGATCAATGGAAATTTCAGGATCCTAAAATGGAGGTACCTACCATATATAATGCCTATATAAGGCCTATGTAAGGGAATATCCCCACAAAACATGGCCTTATATTATATGGTACAGTACCTCAATTTTAGGATCCTGGAATTTCCATTGACATGATGTTTTTCCTGTTTTGGTTAAAGTTGTGGTGTCTATGCCGGGGAAACCTCCACGGAAATCTCTGAAAATCATGCTGCCCAGTGGCCCTTCATTGCTGATGTTTCTGCTCCGTCTTTGAAGCTGGGGTTTCCTAAAATGGAGCTATTCCAAAATGGATGGTTTATAATGGAAAATCCTACTAAAATGGATGATTTGGGGGTATCCCCTATTTTAGGAAACCTCCAATTATATACATCTTGGAATCTTATTTGCTGGTTGTTGTTTGTCATCATGGCAGTTTTTTTTTGGGCTGCCGTCCGGCATCAATTTTTGGCGAATCTGACGAGTGTCACCGAAAGAAATAGGAGATTCACATCAATGATCCTAATGATAGTGAATCTCCTATTTCTGTGGTTAAAATATCTCCGGAAATTCTTGATCATTGAATGATAGTTACACTGATGATCCTAAAAAAATTACCACAGGAATGAGAGTTACCACCTCGAATGATGTTGGGGATGATTCATGACATTGGGTTTACCACATTAATCCGAGAAAGTTCCATGAAAACTGCCAGCACATTGTACCCATGATATCACCATGAAAAAAACCATGATATCACCATTCAATGACCATTCAATGACCATTCAATGACCATTCAATGACCATTCAATGACCATTCAATGACCATTCAATGGCCATGGGAAATGGCCCATTTAGCTTGATGGTTTACCTATGAAAAATGGTGATTTTCCATGGCTATGTTAAATAACCAGATGGTATATATATATATCTCTCTCACCATGATTTCCAAGCAATGGATATTATTTCGCCCCATTATATGGCTATGAATCAAGACCTATAACGACCATTTATAGGAATGAACATCCATAAATCCCAGCTTTTAATATGTTCACAGAAGGGGTTTTTCAGGCGGTAACGGCTGACCCATCCCCAAATCCGTCTGAGGGCTCGATGTTTCCTGTCGCTGCAATGGCAGCCACGATTGGCCATCATCACCTACACCTTGCAGGTGAGGGGTCGACCTGTGGAAAGCACCATAGTTTCGAGAATGGATACACTGGTCATTAAAAAATAGTGTTCATGACTAGTAATACTAGTGATCATACTTGCCACATACGATTAATATCGATTAATCAGAATCTGGATTTCTATGATAGTAATTCACCAACCTGAAATAAAGTTTCTAACCTTGAGATAGTTATTCCTACTAACCATTCTTCCAGGCTGCCTCCATGGGATCGGAGTGTCATAGCCATTCGGCATGTGGGGATCAAATTGGAACAGTGGCCCCAAGTGCAGATCACCAGTAATTCCGCGATGTTCCATTGCTACTCTTTCAATGCTATGAAAACCAGCTATCTTTTGCTATCCCAATTGATCTACATACTAATGGTATGTTCAAGTATTACTAATGTTATTATACATATTCTGGTTGGTGGTTTGGAACATGTTTTCCATTCAGTTGGGAATGTTATCAATTATCCCCAGTACCTACAGTGATTAACTATACTGCTTCTCTACCCCATTATGGCTGTGTCTGAAAATGAAAGGCTACAGAATGTCGGGAAAATGATGATAAACTATTGGATTTGGGGTGTTTTCCCTTAAATTTTCAATCAAATCCACATGATATAAAATGCTATAAGAATCTTTAGTTAGGGTTTTTGCCAAGAAATAGTGGTATGTTAAACCCACTACCCTCCGGTAATCAAACATGGCTAGCTGGAAACTTCCCATTTAGTTCGACGATGTTCCCATATGTGTATGCAGTTCAGGGATTTCCAGCTAGTCACATTTGACCGGAGGGTAAATAAAGGGAATAAACCATGCAATATAACTCTGGTTTGTGGGGGATACAACGACCTAGCTCATGGGGTTTATACACCAAACACTATCCACCCATTATCCAGCCATTAACCATCAATACTGATGGACGTTTCCTAAGTCATGTACCTCTAAATCATTCATTTCTAGATGGATTGTCTATGAAATATCCTCTGGTAAACGTTTACAGTTTGCTATGGAAAATCACTATTTCAATAGGTACCCTCTGGTAAACTAACATAGCTATTGAAAATGGCCATTTATAGTGGATTTTCACATTAAAATAGTGATTTTCAATAGGTGAATCAACGAACTAAATGGACCATTTTCTACAGCTAGTTGTTAGTTTGCCAGAGGGTAAACCATCCAGCATTGGGGTTTGACGGAGCCAGGTCTCCACGGTCGACTTGCTACACTTTCTGATCGTGGCCTGGCGAATGCTTCGGGATTGAAAAACCACTTGATGCTTCGTTTAGTGACCAGATTCAGATGGATACCCGGCCGGGTAAACGTTTACAAAAAGCTATGGAAAATCACCATATTTTATGGGTAAATCAACTATTTCGACTAGGCCATGGCTTCCAGTTCGCAAAGTGCAAACATTTACCAGGGGGTATTTTCTGCCATGATCATCATCGGAAGCGAGGATCCTCCTATGTATGGTCATCCATGACGACTGGATGATGGAAACACGGGGTAGCCCTATTTTTCAAAACGCAAAGCTCCAAATTGCCAAATTCCAAGAATGATCTAAAAACTGATACTCAACATGATCATACATCAATGTTCATCCCGGAAAATCGCTCTTCCAGCGATTTTCGGGATGTGTTTCTTTCCATAGCTTTCCCTGAAAAATGGGACAACGAGAATGTTGACCCCATTCCCCAGTACGCAATCTGGTGTTCTTTCTGTTGACCCATGGATCTGCAATCTTGGTTTTTTCCTATAGATTTGAACCAATTCCATTGCTACACTCCAAATTAGATAGCAGGACCCTGTCAGTTGGTTGGAAGATTACCCTCTGGTAAACATACAAAAAACTATGGAAAATCACCATGTATAGTAAATCCAGGGTCGTTAAATTGATGGACTTTGGGCTGCGGTGCAAAACATATCCCCTATGGAGGTTTCCATGGAAATTCCCATGATTTCATGGATTTTTCTGGGGGTACCCCGAAATCTCCAAAACGAGGTGCTGGTTCCCACCTGGTTTGGCTTCGCCATCGCGGGGATGATCATGTTCGGACGTCGGATGCAGGCGCCATGGAGAATGGTGTTATTTCTAAGCTCTATTCAGAAATACACATGGGTATGGGTCAATACCTATAGATACCATTTTCAATGAGATGGACATCCATTTACCAGCTATTATTAATAATGCCACATATGTATATAATAATATAATGCTAATAATTATTATTAATAATAAATAATTATTTTAACAATATGATATATTTATATGTATAGATATGTACATATATATATATATGCACGTGTACATATACATGTGTGTGTTTATAAATACATTTGTATATCTATATAGTTATATAGTTATAGACTATATAGATGTAGGATTGGTCCAGTGCAAGTTGACCCATTTCGAGGGCATCTCAGGTAGTGCCGGACTTTACGGTGACACGGTGACACTTCGCAAGTTGGTCAAGTCGTGAAACAAGGAAAAGGTGAACGGCATCAAAAACCAATCTGTTCAACTTGGAAATTTCCTCAACAATTAAAACTCTGGCCTGGTTTTTATGATTGAGGGGAGGTTTAGGAAAGAGAAGAAAGGATCAGCAGTTACAATTTGCGAAGCATCATTGTTTACGGTGACCCAATATCGATTTTTACCATCCCATCATATCGTGAACTGACGGAAGTGATATTCGGCATTCAGAAACCTGCTAAAGCCTGCCATGAAGATTGAGGCTTGGCCCATGGATATTGGGATTCAAGCCCCGGTGAGGTATGACTCAAAATTGGATACTCGGATACCCCAATACTTAGATGGTTACTAAACATCGCCTGAAATCTGTTTTTTTGTGATCCGTAGGCTTTTTGTTGGTGGTTCAGATTCGCCATGAGATCTCTGAGGCGTTTTCCACGCCTCTCACCGGCTTCGCCATGTGCCCCTGGGCGGGGCTGATATCCTGAAAGTCTTCAGAAGACCCTAAAGTGGAGTTGAAAAGATTACTTTCCTACTGGAGATGGTATATTTTTGTGAGTTCCAGTCCTCAGGGTATCTGCAGGGTATTTGCAGGGACGTGTAGTTGTTCCTTCAGAAGACTAAAACTAAAGAGCGCAAGAAAACACCAGCAATGCTTTGCACTTGGCGCCCATCGAAAGATCTGATCGAGAAAGGTTGATAGCGACAAGCTGACCGCGAAATGAACTCTGATTTTCTGTCGTTTGATGATTACAAATTACCTTACTTCGAGTGGTCCCCACCCTGACATATTATTCTGACATTCTTGAAAGGCATTCTATCTCACAGTCTATCTGGCATATGTTTTGTCTCGCAGTTGAGGTCCAGCAGTGCGCAGTGCCCACCGAGATCTGGCAGCGGTTGAGGTCCGGCAGTTGGGGCCACTGAGATCTGGAGCTCGTAGTTGACGCAGAGGTGGAGAAGGCAGAGGCAGGCAGAGGCAGGAGGCGAGCAGCACCGATAAAATCTAGAGGCCCTCACCTGGCAGGTGGGGAAAAATGGCCCAGATGCTGATTTCTTGGCTAGGTCCATTCAGATATGTGTGACATTACAGCTACAATGTCGCCATGTGGTGTCAATGAGGATTACCCTTTGGCATCCACATCTCCGGATGGATTGCTTCTGTCACTCACTGAATGGCTGGGTTCAGCCAGGCTGAACTCAGCTGAAATGCGAACGATTTCTTCGGCCGCTTCGGCTTTGTCAAGCAGTTGGGCTGTGCAAAGTTAGTGGTGATGAAACAATCTTCACAAGCCTAGATGTAATCAATTGTAATCACATGTGCCAGGGTCAAAATGCATCATGTACCCTTGCCAGACGGTCATGCCCCGATGTTCGGATTTTGCTCTGCCGATGTTCGGATTCCCAAATTCATGGTGGCATGATCATAACTTTCCTGTATGACTCTATGACTGTATGTTGCCTGGTTTTATACCCACCACATCATATGCCCATTTGAAAGCCCACAATCTCCCATAAGTATCATAAGTTTGTTGGCGAATTTCCCTTTATTTTTTCCATGCAACTTGACCATCACACACCCGCGATAGGTGTCTACAACTGGCCATGGAGGGTGAGTACGACTGGCAAGGCATGTCATCAGAGGAACGGCGGAACGGCTTAACTACGGAACTGACAGCGTCGATTTTGACATCAGTGTTTCTTATCAGTCGAGCATCACTGAATGGTACTTGTAGGGATTAATAGTTTAATCCTTAGTTGTGTGTATGTTAATCATTTATATATAATGATATGTTATATGCATATATAATATATATCTGTATATATATCAAAAAGAAAAAAGATAGTAACAAGTCAGGTGAAGGGTTGTGTTTTTTCTTTTGTGTTTTGTCCTTGCTGATTTTTTTCTGTCCATTTGATGCGCACCGCAGGATTGGTTCATCACCTTGCTCTGGGTCTGGATCTACATGGTATTGTTGGTGCCGTGGGTTTCGCGTGGTGGATTCTCACACGAATGGGATATACCCTCTGGTAAATTAAGAGTTCGACCCTGAAAATCATCCATTTTTAGTGGAAACACTCATCTTCCAACCCCGGACCCATGGCAGGGTCTATGTGAAAATTTACTGGAGGCTAGGTGTCCGAAGAAAAAAACAAAGTGTAATAAACATCTACAGTATGTACACAATAAATCACAAGTGCCAGTGTTGCTTCGGGAAAATGATGATAAACCCATCGCCCCAATGTCAAACACCTGTAGCTGGAGGATTTCCCAATATAATCCCAATATATGTCTATATGGTATATATATATATTATATCTTTATATTATATGTATATATTTAAGGAATATATTATATGTTTAATTTATATGTGAATATACATATATATATATATACAATAGATATATATATTATGTTGTGTATATTATATATATATGTTTATGTATTACATGGATCTGCACTAAGCATAGCCATAACCACACATCTACATTTCCACGGGGTGCAAAAAGCAGTCCGACTGGTGCCTTGGCATCAGCACCAGGTGATGGTCATGTTGAACATGGTGCTGGCCATCATCATGGACGTCTACGCCGAGGCCGTGTGCAAAATTAATCACCAGGGGTTATCGCCGATGTTTCACCCCACTTATCAGGGCAAAACTGAATGGTATGTTAATGGGATGTTAAAGAAATCGAATGAGATAATGAGGCTATCATGAGATTTCATGGGGATATGCAGGGAATTTTTATGGTGAAAATGGTTGGAAAGTGGTTTTTTTCATGATCAACAATCATGATTTCAGCACCCAAAATGCTGAGAGAGTGGGATATTTCTACCCTAAATGGTGTCCTTAAATGGCTACGAAATCAGGGAACTGGGGTGGGTATACTAAGCCACGGTGAATCACCAAGTATAGATGGGGAGAACCAGTGATGTGATAAGTTGGTTTATAAACCCTGAAAGAATCGCCATTAACTACCATAGAAATCCATAGAATATCTACCATGAACATAGAATATCTACCGTAAACATAGAATATCTACCATAGTTATAGTTATCTAACCAGCATTTAAGCCCCTAGTTTTCTGAAAGTTGCTTTAGATTCACCCCATGAATACCATTCGGGGCCCCATCCTGGACGTGGATCTATTTAAGGGATGAATGATTTCGCAGGCCGAAGCATCCGTGCCTGCCATGGGATACCCTCCGGTAAACTGTTACATAGCTATTGAAAATGACCATAGAAATAGTGGATTTTCCCATTAAAAATGGTTATTTTCAATAGCTATGTTAGTTTACCAGAGGGTAAAATGGATGAATGGATAGGGTTGTTTTTTGGATCAAATGGAGAGCCGGAAAGCCCTGAAGATGAAGAAGTCACCAAGTCTGGGTCTTCCAGCTTTGTCCAAACGGCTTAGCCTGATAAATTCCATGCCAATGTCAAAGGAAAAACAGGTGTTACCCTTTGGTAAACTAACATAACTATGGAAAATCACCATTTCTAATGGGAAAACTCACTATGTCTATGGCCATTTTCAATAGCTATAGGTATGTCATTACCAGAGGGTAACACCTGTTAAGATCTTTTAAGCCACAGCAGTCGTATGAGTCGTTGACCAAAAATCCCATCATTGGTTCAGCCATCCATTGCAGGTTCGACGAGAGCAAGGAGAGACCATGTCCATCTTCCAGCACTGTACCTCCGCTGTCGCCGGGATGCGAGTGGCGGTATCTTGAAGTGTTTCTAAGATGTGATGATCTTGAAGCATGTCTAAGAGTTATGATATATTTAAGATGGTTGTTTGGATCAGACATGATTAATATTGTTGAACTATTACTATATGACTGGACCAATAGTACAATGCTATCATATTTTATGTATATGTATATTTGCAGATGAGACGACAAATATATGGCCACGCACAGATTAAGATGAAGTCATATCATATCATCTCGCTCATTGCACATATGACCATTGACAGCTTTCAATGCTATGATCTTCCCAATCAGACATCATGATTGCTGACATAGAGAAGATGGTCCCGAGAATGGAACACTGGCACGTTCATGCACATTCTATTGATATTGTTGATCAACAAATACATATGTAGAAAGTAGAATGTGTAAATACAAACGAATATTGCAATGTGTATTTACTATGCTATATATTTCATCAACAGTTATACAGGGCTCTGTTAAAATATATCGCATAGTTACTATTGTTCTCCCCAAGAGAAACTCAGCAGCAGGACATCGGTAGGATTTTTCTGATGCCTCCAGGTACCTATCTCTTCAAGAGAGCCTACTACTACAAGAATTGGGTCCGGACCCAGAATTCCCGTTTGGATCCGAAACGGTGTTTTCTGGCGACGACTTTTTTGATCAAGAAAATGAGCCATTCTGGTAAAGTATGAGATTTTACCATCAACATCCATCAACATCCATCAACAATGGTGATTTAATGGTGATTCTGGTTTTAAAAAAAACATTATTAATGGTGATTTTTCATGAGATCTAGTGGAATTTAACCATCAACAATGGGGACAATAAGGATATATCTGGGCAATTTATGTTGCGACCTCACTGTTCTCCCGAGGCCTGGAATCATGGTTTAGATGTAGGAGAATCATCCCAATAGCTCAATATTTCAGGTTAGTGAATTATCATCATTTGCCCAGATGTTTGGTAAGGTTCTTGTCCAGGGTTCGCCCGGTCCGGGTTGGGTGCGCGTGAGCGGGTCGGGTCCGGGCCGGGTTCTGGACCGGGTTCTGTCGGCAGTCCTTTAGAAGAGCTGTCGTGCATGTTTTGTGTCTCCTTGATGCATCTATGGAGTCTGTGTGGACGCCACAAGACACAGTTTTTTGGGTAGGTTAGGGCCATCTCTCGAGCCGATTATCTTACAGCGTGTCGAAGGCAAGACATTACGAAAGGGGTACGTTTGAGAATTACCCTCAATACCTGGAAGGCTATCGAATTTTCTCAAAACCATTGATTTTGAAGTTTTTGACCGTCACAAGCTGGAAAACCATTGTTTTGAGAAACAGGCCCCAGGATCGATTCCCCCTGGGTCCCCTTTCATGGCGTGTTTGGATGTGTTTGGCCCAATCCTCTTTGTCAGGGTTTTCCTTCATGATCGTTTCCCACTCTCCTTGAATGGAGCTGCGAGTAACGAAGCAATGGAACCAAGCCGGGAAGGGTAGCCAGGAATCGATCTCACAACCGTTTCTCAAAACCACTGTTTTCTTGTTCTCTGCTGAAAACCTCTACTGGTTGGTGGTTTGGAACATTTTTTATTTTTCCATTCAGTTGGGAATAATCATCCCAACTGACTTTCATATTTTTCAGAGGGGTAGGTATACCACCAACCAGTCTAGGTTAAACAGCTTTGGTTTCGTCAGGGACTTATATCAAATAAGCCGTTCCGAGGTGCCGGATCGGGAGCTGCTGGCCTGCCATGTTTGGTGATTTGGAGGTGAAAACCTAGCATAACTAACCATAACCCGAAGGCCGATGTTGGGCGAAATTTCAATACATGTTTTCCTCGAATATTTACATACATATTATATTTTATATATATATATGTGTGTGTTATATTAAATAAATAAATAAATATATATATATATGTATATATTATATATCAAATTATATATATATATTATTTATATTAGTTATTTATGTATATATATATATTATAGTATATATTGTATGTATATATATATATATTATTTTTAATATATTTGATATATATATATATATATGTGCGACATTTTTAGTTAAGCTCCGTTTTGTCCTATGTTTAACCTGGATTGAAATTGAACATTGACCTAGTTGCCCGACCAAAAAAAGAAATATACAAAGACATAAAGTCAAATAAATAAACCTGTATCAATGTACCAGACATGGTACGTATATAGTCTATACATGAATCATCTGTCCTCCGTCATCAACTCTACCACAAATGTGATCCAACAATGATCAAATCCAATACTAGAACAGGGCTCTGAGTGGGGGGTATTAATTATTAGAGGGAAGGGATTCTACCAGATCCCTCCTTTCGAAGCCTTTCTAAATATCGAACATCGGCGCAGGAAGGCCCCCAAGAAAATAGGAAAATGATGGTACATTATTTGCAAAAAATAGGGGATCATTGCTATTTAGCCGCTGGATTTACAGTTGGTTTTATGATATCTATCTATCTATCTACCTTATCTTATTTTATCTTATCCTAATCTAAATCTAAATCTAAATTAATCTAATCTAATCTAAATCTAAATCTAATCTAATCTCTAATCTAAATCTAATCTAATCTAGTCTAATCTAATCTAATCTAGTCTAATCTAATCTAATCTAGTCTAATCTAATCTAATCTAATCTAATCTATCTAGCTAGAATGTGAAACTCGGATGAACAAACCCTGACCATAGAGTTGGGGGAGGTTACTTCTCAAATGGTAATGGATTACCCTTAAACTTGGTACCCCCCTGTTGATGAACTGCTTCGAAAAGTGCAGTTCCAGTTATGAGGAGATATATTTCACCAGCGTTATAGGGGCCCCATATCACGTTATATCCCAATTTAACTGCGGGTTTATGATAACATGTTATAACTATGGTTAACCATGGTTATAGCCATAAAAGTAACCTCAACACAACACTGCCGCAAGTGATTATGAATCGACGAGCCAGGTGGGAGCGAGTGGCTGAGATGCCTGAAACCATCATCGTGGATGACATTTTGGAGGCGCCTTGATGGAACTTAGAGCTAAGCAGAACTAGTGATGCATTAGCTGGTGGATGTTTACATAGACATATACATATATACATATACACATACCTTTAAGGATGGCCCCAGACTCATAATTTCAAGGTCCCCAAGCTTGGCCATTGGTGTTTTGTGGCCTTTTTGCTGGGGAAAGCAACGAGATCCAGGAATCCAGGAATCCAGGTTGAGTGATTCGATCACCTCGACAGGCTATCCCAGCCATGGCTGATCCAAAAATAGGATCCCATGGTTTAACACATGATTTTCATGCCATCTCTGGTAATGACTAACAAAAAGCTATTGAAAATGGCCATAGAAATAGTGGATTTTCCCATTAAAAATGGTGATTTTCCATAGTTATGTTAGTTTACCAGAGGGTATATCTCAATGCATCAAGAATTCTCCAATGGCGGTCTATTTTTCACGGAATCCCCAAAAAGCTGGGCGAAGTCCTTACACCAGGCATATCCAGACATGCCCCAGTTTCAGTGCTGTGCTCAGCTTGGGATTTGTCGGTGGGATTCCTATGGCATATGCCGACAGCTACATTGCACTACATTACTGCTATATGCACAATAATTACACTACATGGACTTCAATGCAGACATATGACGTTTCACTGTGAATAGATTTTTTTACTTCATCACATGAATAGACTTAGAATTGAATAGGAAAGAACAGGATTGGATTGAATTGGATTGGACAGTGGATGTAACGCTGGCATCACCTTCGTGGTTAGCTGCTTCAACGTGAAGATTCTGACCTGGAAAATCCAACATGATTTTGGGGTATCATCCGATTGGAACACCAAAACTGGTTGGTGGTGTCATTTTTTTTTCCATAATATATGGAAAAACAATGAAAAACAATGGATTGATAGTGATTTGACGGGATTTTATAGTGATTCAATGGGATATTAATGGGATATACCGTCTGGTTATGACCAAAAGTTTGCCATGGTATAGATGGCCCACTTAGTTCGATGGTTTACCTATGAATAGCATGGTGATGTTCCATGGCGAACTGTTAGTCATAGCCAGATGGTATATGGGATGTCATCCTTCCCATTGACGAACTCCATTATTTCTCAACATGGTTAAGTCACCACCAACCAGACCTTTCATGATGGTAATAGGGACAATCAAATTTTAGAGTGGCTGCTAAACCCCTGTCGCTGATTGGTTGATTGCTTCGGGGATTATACTAACCAAATCTGACTATCAGGGGATCCCGTTCTCAACCAACTAGTGGGGACGACACAGGTTTTGAACACTGCTCATGTGACAATAGTGTACATCTGTACACTTTATACCCAGCTAAACAAGTTCTTTCTCAGTTGGTTAGGCCGATATCTCGTTTGTAATTGAAACAAAGCCCCACGTGTTGGAGCTACTGGAAGATCCAGCCAGTGTTGGGAGGCTCATTGCTAAAATCTCCGTTCAACCGCCACACCTTTAATTGGTTCAATCCATGTATTGGTTCAATCCATGTTCATCGTGATTTTGCTATACCCATGACGTTTGGATTCCCAACTTTATGGATTCGGATGAGCATTTTAGCCATTTTTGTTGCTTATATCATGTTATATCCACTATATCCATCTATATCCCAAAGCTTTCTTGTTTGGCCCATATTTTTCAACGGCTCTTCGGGTTCCGGACAAAAGGCTCAACTTCCTGTGCGATGGGGCGAGGAATAGAACCCGAGCGGGAGCACCTGGCGGACCTGGCTAAGCGTGCGAGATATAAATAATGATGTATGTCTGTACATACCCTCTGGTAATTTAACAAAAAGCTATTGAAAATGGCCATTTATAGTGAGTTTTCCCATTAAGAATGGTGATTTTCCATAGTTATGTTAGTTTACCAGAGGGTGTATATATATATATACATATTATGTGTATATATATATATCAATGGTTACTTATGGTTAATCGTGGTTAATAATGGTTAATAGTTGTTAATATAGGGATTTCAATAGTATGTTCTTATAATTCAGTCAAATACATATATATATATACATATACATATGCACATATATTTATACATGTATAGCATCCCCAGGAAAAGTAAAATCCCACAAAGATAATGACAAACCCACTTTTCTATTTATGTGCAGTATGTATATATACATATATACATATATATATGTATATATATATGTATATGTATATATGTATATTTCTATATGTATATATATATATATGTGACTGCGTTCTCTTATCTTATACCCATCTATGCTCTTTATTTTTGTTTTTGCCAGCTTATGGTTAGTAATGGATGTGAATCAGCTGGCGGGAAAATCCACCAGTTTTCCGAGAAGTCATGGGGGTACCCCATTGTAGGAAAAACCACCAGATGAGATAACTCTGGGGCTCCAGTTTTGTAGCTTAATGGAGCCATGAATGGCCATGAATGGACGAACATACTGCCAAGCCAAACAGTTTCTTTCAGCAAGGCATCAATAGCCATGTAAGAAAAAACCTAAAATAGGGGTACCCCCAAATCATGCAAGACTGGACAATTTTAGTATAGAAACCTATGGTTTTGGGGATCCCCCATTTTAGGAAACCTCCATGTTACTACCAGAACTGGCAAAACCTTGGGGGCACTTGAGAGCCGCATGGAAGAACAGCAGAGACTCCTGGAGACTCCTGGAGAATGGATGCCTCCATAGCCACAGAGGATCCACCAGGATGGAACCATGGACCGTCGGTGAAAATTTCAGGATCCAGATGGAGCTGCGTAGTAAACGTACCATATTTTGGGCCATATTTTGGGAGATCCCCTGAAATTTAGGCCTGAAAAATAGGCCTTATATTAATGGTAGGTACCTCCATTTTAGGATCCAGAAATTTCCATTGATCATGGTTCCAGTTTAGGTTCCTGACATGGCCATTGAATTTAAGTGAGACAAGCTCTCCAATCTTGGACAGAAAATGGAGCCCATGGAGAAGATAAAATCACACACTGCAGGAGTTACATCTGAAACCAGCCAAGAGTCAAGATTTTTCTGGTTGGTGGTTTGGAACATGTTTTATTTTTCCATATATTGGGAACAACTATCCCATTTGACAAATATTTTTCAGAGGGGTTGAAACCACCAAGTAGTTTTGTCCAGCAACTTGCTAAAGATTCGATGAAACAGGAATGAAAAATCAGAACAATCTTCAATGAAAAAAACCCAGAGCTGATGAAATCTGAGAACAAGCTCCAAGCTCAGACAGCACACATTTGCTTGGTGGGTTTCAAGTATGTCTTACTTCCATCCCAACAAATGGGATGATTACACAAGCACTGATGATGTGGTTGTAATACTAGGGGTTTCACCCTGGTGTAGTATCCCACATCCCTAAATGTCTATTTGTTTGCAGGATACCAAAAATGACATTCCAGACATTCTTCATGGTGAATATCTCTCATGTTTGTTACGGCCGAAAAATCTTTCAACCTATCTGATAGGCAGGTTGTTTTTCAGAAAATTGCTCAACTGCCAACCATCACGACCTCATTGCGACCTCAGCTTGGGTTTTTATGGTTAGTAAGGGGAATTCTCCGGTGCCGAACTTTTCAGGTTTGTGAAATATTGTAGTTTGCCCAGATTTATGGATGATGTTGATTAAATTTGATTAATATGCTGATTTTGGAGAACTTCAAGCCATCTTCCCAGTTTAAGTTACATCCAAAATCCCCCGGGTGCTGGGAAACCTTTCGTAAATTCCTTTTGATCAACTAATCGGTTGGTCCCTATGGTGGCTGAAAAAAACCATGGGTTACTGGTGTCTTGCTGGTTCAATGCCCCTTGTTTGGTGGCTAAAATCTCATGTTTCTTGGGTAAGTAGTCCAAAGACGTGTTTCTGGGTAAGTAGTTGTTGGGTTGTTGGTAAAATCTCATGGTTGTTGGGTTGTTGGGTAAGTAGTTGTTGGGTTGTTTGGGTCAGTGAACCCACTGTCGGTTGCTTCCCCTTGCCGGCAGAAAGCCTCAGGTGATCCAACGAAAAGGCATCGACCCAACCTGGACGGTGCAAATGGTGGCCGCCATCCATATCAGTTTAGATGAGGCCTTTGCCGGGTTGGCTGGGAATCAGTGATTTTCTGGTGATTTTTCGAAAAAAAAAAATACGGGAAAAACATGGAAAATCAATGGATGTTTCTAGGGCAAATCATCTGTTTCTATGGGCCATCGAACTACCATAGCTATGTTTAAAATACCAGAGGCTAATTGGAAAAATGCCAGAGTTAGCTGCCGAAAATTGCTGGGGCAGCTCCCTGAACTTCGCAAATGCCGTGCAAGTCACTAGGGTACCCTTAAATCCAGTGGCAGATCATCATGTTCCCTATGAAAAATGCCGTATTTGATGGTGTGCCCACAGTTTTGACACAAACCCACCTGTTCATATGGTTCGAAATGATTTAAGCAAACATTGGATTTCATAGAAAGAATCACCAGATTTTCAGTCTCTTTCCTAATGACCCCAGTTGTCCAGAACTTATTTCCTAAAGCTAACTTTGGTCGGTTTGCGTTCTTCATCCAATTGTGACCCTCTGCTTATCTAACCAGGCCATAAAAAGCGTGCCATGTTGAATAGTGTCACTACATTTATCATATTTATCTACAAATGAGTCATTTTCCTCCAGATTTCTACAGTATTGCCTGGAGTTGTTGGTGAAATTGGGGGATCGGATGGGACCATCCATAAATCGCACTTATCCAATGGGAATTCAGGTACCCTCTGGTTATGACTAACATAGCCATGGTATAGATGGCCCATTTATAGAGGTTTATACAATAAAGATGGTGATTTTCCATGGCTATGTTAAATAGCCAGATGGTAAAACTGGAGCTACTGTACCTTTTTTTGCCATGGAAATTGGGGCTATATCGGGTATATCCCTTGAAATCTCATCCGACATGGAAACCGCCAACGACTCGTTGTTTTCATCCGCAGATCATGTCGGATTTGGTGAAACTGAAGAAGCGTGGATGGATGGGCAAAAAATTTGAGGTGCTCCAGCACTCCGGGGGGTTGAGCATGCCAGTTGGGGTATCACGTGGTATACCAGTCCCAATAGACATCCCCAATCGACTGGATAGGTAGAAACTAATCCTTGAGTTGTTTGCGAAATAAATGGAAAATAAGAAGATAACCAGCAAAAGATTGCATTTTTTGTGGACTTCAAAAGGTTGACCATGTAAACCATCCCCAAATTCACTGTAAATTGGTGGCCTAAACCCTCCAAAACTGAAGGTTTATTAGTGGGTTTACCATATTATATAGATAATTTCTGAATAATGTGGTAAACCTGCCATAAACCAGCCCATTCCCCAACCATGACGATTTGGTAATTTTACATACCAGTTCTAAGGGTTTATGAACTTGGGTTTACCACATTGTCCCCAGCGTTGGTGAGTGATACCGCGAATATCCTATTTGTGTTATCCCATTGTAACATGGCCCAGTTGTTGGGTTGACCAGTTCTACTACCAGTTCTATGAAGCTTCTCTCCTTTATGCTGCAACCCAAACGTCTCTGATAGGTGGGATTCAATCATTCTAAGGTAGTCTGGTTGGTGGTTTGGAACATGGCTTTTATTTTTCCATATATTGGAAGTGTCATCATCCCAACTGACGAACTCCATCATTTTTCAGGGGGTGGCTCAACCACCAACCAGTGGTGCCCACTTGGGGATATCTTTTATGGCAGGCTGAACCAAGTCACCATGGGTTTCAATACTAAAATGATCTAAGCCCCGCAGCGCTTGCGGAGAGGCTCTTGACCGCTTGGCACTAGCTTCGAAATATGGTTGTTTACCACGAAAACTAAATGGCTTGAAAGTGTATCTAGATAGATATATATATATATGCCATGCCCTATATATACCCATCAGAAGCAGGAACTCAGATCACCATTTTGGATCCCTGGGCTCCTTTTTTCACCCACTCGAGGTGCCGAATGATGAAGACAGAAACTACGTCAAGGCCGGAGGGCTGGGAAGTCCTGGGGATATCATTGTAATATCATTGGATTGATGTTAGTTTAATGGAAATTCATAGTGATTTATACTGGTTTAATGGGATTTAATAGTGATTTACTGGGATTTATAGTGATTTAATGGGATTTTATAGTGATTTAATGGGATTTATAGTGATTTACTGGGATTTTATAGTGTTTTAATGGGATTTTATAGTGATTTAATGGGATTTTATAGTGATTTAATGAGATTTATAGTGATTCAATGGGATGGGATATACCCGGCCTGGTAAACATACAAAAAGCGACATGGAAAATGGCCCAGTCCAAATAGTTGATTTGCCCATTAAAATTGGTGATGTTCCATAGTTTTTTGTATGTTTACCAGGTACAATTTACCTGGTGACTTTGTCATGCTTCGGCTGAATTCTTCAGCCATGGGAAACACGTCTCCATCGGGAAAGTCACATCAATGGAAAGCAGTCGCTGAAGGTGACCATCGCATGTTTTTATCTGTTCAGGATGGTGCCCCCAGTTATGTTTCTTGATTTATAAACCCCATGAATCCTATAGTTGAATATCTACCATGAACCATAGTTAAATCACAAAAATATCTCAACTGAACGCTATCTGAAGGGGGCCCATCCTGTCGTTTTTATATGTCTCATTCTAGGAATTTCGACTCATTTAATCATTGAAAAACATCTATATATATATACTATGAATTTGAATCAATGTTCCATTGGTAAATAACCTAGTTGGTCAACACACAAATGGTTGGTCAATTCCCCATAGATGTGCCCGTTCCACCTCGATTTCATCGATGTCATGGCCCAAACATGAGCTCCAGAACGGATCAATTGATGGGTCGATGGCCTGGTAAACCTACAAAAAACGATGGAAAATCACCATGTTTAATGGGAAAATCCACTATTTCTATGGTGATTTTTTCCATCAGTTTTTTGTATGTTTCCCAGGCCGGGTAGATTCTTTGCCAAAAATGACCCAAGAATAGTGATGTTTTTGTCCATGTTTAGGCCCCAAAATTGACCTGGCTGCCGCATAGTGATTTTTGTTCGCATCAGCTCGAGGTTTCCCAAAACCCTTTGGGGCGAATTTCAGCTTTTTGGATATTTAATGATAGCAACATACCAATATGTTAATATTATATCTAATGAAAACATTACATGGCCATAATCATTCCTAAGGATATTTAATGATAAAACATTAAACTAGCAATGTTGAACTTGGAAGCGCCTAGCAAATCACTCACGTTCACCAACAACACATGCCAAAACCCTATATACCATGTTTGACCATAGCGCCAATATGTTTCTCTCCCATCCCTAAACTGTTGGGTTT
Organism: Cladocopium goreaui; assembly: GCA_947184155.2. Lineage (NCBI taxonomy): Eukaryota > Dinophyceae > Suessiales > Symbiodiniaceae > Cladocopium > Cladocopium goreaui. The sequence goes on along the minus strand of CAMXCT020006652.1, from coordinate 152,136 downwards.
CGAAATGTGCTCATGATTTTTCACCCAGAATTGCTTCAAATTTCCAATGTGCAGAGGCACCCACATCATCAACAAGAACCGAGTTTCATGGAAACTGCCCAATTGATCCATACATTCATCCAGTGAAGCTATCACATGTTACATCCCCTCTATTTTTCGCTTACTATCCTTGTAGAGTTCCAACAAAACCGTGCCAACTGGTGTCAACTTTTTGTTTTGCTCAGTAGCGGTCCTTTTGTACCAAGTACGTCCGTGTCACTGGACCCGAGTGAAACATGCTTTATATTTTGCCAGGGTCTACGGGTCAAAATGATTCAAAATGAATTAGACTCATCAAACTTGATGAAACCTTGAGCTTGTTGCTTGGATCATACCAGCTACGTTTGCTGAAAAAAGTTGCCCCGTACTGATGACCCAGAGGAGCGGAACCGCAAACGCGGCACATTCGGACCTGGCAATGTTCCCGACAAAAAAGGTACAGTAACTTCGCTTGGGTATTTATTTTACAGTTTCCTGCGTAAGCCCCAAAAAGATAGAACGTAAGATCTAAGTAAAATAGAGATATGTATGACTTTTCGGCATTTTTTGGGTGATTACATGGATAACCAAAACTGTAGGATTGGCCGCAAACCAACCGGATACCGACCAGCTTGGTGTCCAACTTGCAAAACTCCAAAGTTCACCTACTATGAACGGAGAGTGGGAAGCGATAGGACAAGCATGGCGAACACTTCAGGTTGGTGATCATCTTGGTTTTACAGTTCTCCTGGTACTGTCCCCCAAAATGGAATGTGATTCACCCTAGGTTTAATGGTTCCCATGTTTGGGTGAAAGGCTTAAAAGCAATGTGATATGTCGCGTTTTGACCATAGCTCATATAATGTTGAACTCTGTTTTACGAGGTCATAGTTTCCCATGATATCTCTGATATGGTATCATTTACGTTTCACATCCACCAGGGAATCCTGGCGGGTGTGGCAGTGCAGACCAATTGGATGTTCGAAGCGCAGAAACATGTGCCGGGACGCCCAGGAGAATCCCCGATCATCCCAGTTCCCTTTTTTCTGGTCCCAAAACATGGTGATTTCATCCCGAAAAACGATGATTTATGGCTGTTGAATTTATGTAGGTGTTTTGAGGTGTACTTCAGGCGAGCCAGCCATGTACTTTTGGCGGTCAAAAACGCCGTGGGTTTCTCTGGTGGTCTCGGTGTTTCTAAGTGTTTCTTGTCCAAGTGTGATTCAAAATGCTTGTGATTTTCCATCAATAACCAACAGGCTTCCTGTAGATCTTCCTCACAGGATGGGCCAGCGAAATGGTGCATCACTTCGTAGATGGATGATCTCCCACTATCATCCCATGATTGTTTCCCGTGTTTCATAGGAATCCCCATGCAACTGATGATTCGGATGGCTTGTCACCCACCGGTAGTTTGGATAAACTGACTGGACAACTGACTGGTGAGTTGGGTTGATTGTTTAAAAGCCAGCAACTGCTTGGTGATAGCAAGATGTTTCACTGAAGAACAGCACGCTCAATTTTAAACAGCTGAGGTGGTGATATCGTCAGTTGATGTTGATGTTGATGTTGATGATGATGATGATGATGATGGTGGTGGTGGTGATAGTGGTGGTGGTGGTGGTGCTGGTGATGGTGATGGTGATGGTGATGGTGATGATGATGATGATGATGGATGATGGGTGATGGGTGATGGGTGAGCTGGTTGATGAGAATGATAGTTCAATGGTCTGGTTTGTTGTTTGGATTGTAGAGTAATATCCTATCCTGCAATGTTTCTTTGCACGGTATCTGAGGTTTACAAGTTTTCACAGTAAATGGAGAGTACAATACACTGAAATGGGGCAAGCAGCAACGCCTATGGTTCGGGATGTTGCAAACATTTCTTTTGCAAGATCGATGCTAAAATGTCCACAGGCGAAGACCCCTTCCTACGTCAGTCAAAATTGTTTCAGCAGCTCGCTTCGGCAGCATCCCCAACTCACCCGCTTACCGGGGTTATAGACAAGAAAAAAGTAAGTTTCCCAAGGCTTATTACCAAATAGTTTCCTGGTTGATTTGTGCAGGTCTTTTGACTCTCCATCCGAAAAAAGATATGTTTCATGAAGCCAGGAGCTCGTCAGGGATTCCTTCAGCATTTTCAGTTTCTCAAATGGCTTCCCATGGCCTAAACTCATATATATATATTCCACAAATTCAGTGAAAGTCTGCCAAATTCTCAGCATAGCACTGGATTCACCACAATCAGTTGATATGTACCTGTAGCTGCACCGAATATGGTGATTGTCAATAGCAATGTATCAAATTACCGAAAATTACCGAGGTGGGTAATTGCTCAAGAATTCTGAATTCCTGAGTTCGCCGCCAGCATCGTTTCTGACTTTTCGGTTCCAGGTCCTGGTTACACCAGCAGATTGGGGTCGTGGATGAAGAAGCAGAAGACTGGATGCTGGGCACAGTGGATCCAGGGGACTCCCGAAGTGATCAGAGTTTCGCCAGAAAGAAGGGGATTGAACTTGGAAGTTCAACTAGTAACTAAAATTACCCTCTGGTAATTTAACGTAGCTATTGAAAATGACCATAGAAATAGTGGATTTTCCCATTAAAAATGGTGATTTTCAATAGCTATGTTAAATTACCAGAGGGTAGTGAGTTTGTGTCACTGCAAATTGGATTTTTTTCATCCAGGATGTGGATATTCAAGTGAGCAGTGACACAAGGACGCGGGCGCTTGATGGGATCATGGTCTACGGTGGATGGCTGCGAAATCCCAAGAAAACCAGTTGAAAACGGTGGTTTATCATCCCATTATTTTGCTTTATGACTCCAGTGGCTATGGTTTATAGGTAATATATCTATAGTTGATGGGGTTTATAAACCAATTTATAGGTTTTCAAGCATCTCAGGTGGTGCAGGATTTCGCTGGCCCATCCACAGCACTTCCATCGGGGTTTACTCTCTTTTCGCTCAGGAAACCCTCTGGACCGGTGCGGGAGCTTATCCGAAACTCGGAGCCCCAAGTTGTTGAAGAGTTGTCCAGTATCCGCAGCAAGGTCATTGGGATAAATAGGATAAATGGATGTAAATAGGATACCCTTTGGTTATTTAACATAGCCATGGAAAATCGCCATTTATAATAGGTAAACCATCTATAAATGGACCATGTTCCATGGCTATGTTAAATAACCAGAGGGTAAATGGGATAAATGACACTGGACATGTTTTTTTAGTGGTTCTTTGGGTCTCGGGATGTCCCCAATTGAGACATCAAGGGGCCGTGGTTGGATGCCATGTGTGCATCCAGTACTACCAGTACCATCCATTTCTACAGCACATGCAACCATCATGAACCATCATTCTTATCATTGTCATAAATCCATATACCCTCTGGTAAACTAACATAGCTATGGAAAATCACCATTTTTAATGGGTAAATCAACTATAAATTGGCATTTCCGATAGCTACGTTAAATTACCAGAGGGTAAATCCGTAGTCCATCATTCGATTCAGTTTCATTGAAAATCGATCTGAGGTGGAGCTGCCTGCTATGCGCCCCAGACAAGGCGTCCCCTGAACTGCTTATGGACGTTTTTTTTGGAATTGAACGAAAGATGAAAACCGAGAGTTTGATAGTTTCGCTGTATGTTTAGCTGTATGTTTCAGTAAGCTGCATTTGTTTTAACTGTCAAACTTGTTATTGCTATAGAATGTGCTTCTAGTTACTGATTTTTTCAGCGGCAATCATTGCAGAACGATGAGGATTTAAGCCATCAACATGACAGCTTTCGTCGAGTATTTCTATGGACCTGCTGATGGTTCCGCCCAGAGACTTGCAAGGCTTTCCCAGGTGAAACCGTTGAGTTTTGCTGTACCGGGATGAAGGGAAAGAATATGTCAACAATGGGGTCCACAGCAAGAAACCAGCTTCAATGATCAACTGTCAAAGGGGACTGTTTCGGAGAAAAGAGGCACCAATTGCGGTATTTTTCGAGATATCGAGCTGAACAGTGTGATCTTATCGTTTACTAGAAATGTCCCAGCCGTGTTTATCTTGTCACCCTTTTGGCATGGCTAACTGGTCGGATCATTGTCGGATTCCCCGCAGGCAATGACTGAGTCGCTGGAGGCACATTGGGAGTGGTTCCATAGGGGATCCCTTCAGCTAATTGGTTTCACGGAAAACCCAGGGAAAATTTGGAAAGTTAGCGGCACCCCAATGACTTGGGAACATATCAGTGGAATAGTACTGGAATATGAATGGATTTGTTTGGGGATTTGCCCTTTGGTAATTGAACATAGTTCTGGTATAGATTACCCATTTTGTTCGATCTTTTATCTATTAAATAATATTAAACATGGTGAGTTTCAATAGCTATGGTAAATTACCAGAGGCTATGGTTGATGTTTTGGTGCACTTGGGGCCATGGCTATCAAATCTCACCAAAATCTGTGGCCCCTTTTTGCCCCGAGAAAAAAAAAACCAGGTCAAACATTGGAAACCCCCGGGAAATGATGAGAAAAACAAAAAACTCAAAAAACCACGTGTTTTTCCGTCCAAAAAAAATCGAGCAGCCCGGATTTTTTCCCAGTGGTTTTTGTCCTCATTCTCCCATGGAAATTGCCCATCCGATAGAGCGATGACCATTTTTTTCTCCGATCCTCCAGAGACCTCGAGTTTTCATGGCCAGGGCTTCGCCTGTTAGTGGCTTTAGTGGCGCGTACGGGACCCAAAAAAAAACCTGTAGAATGACAAAGCTATGGGGAGTTCAATGAGGGTACCCCAATAGACATAATAGACTGCTTGGTGAAAATATGGAAAGTTCGATGAACATTTGGATGAGAACTGGGGGCTACCCCTATTTCTGGAAACCTCCATATTGAGAAATGGATCCAAAACCCCTGATGATTTTGTATTGTCATGTTCATTGATCCGTGGTATTTTCAGTTTCTGACAAAGCCGATTAAAAAAAATGTCACCACCATTAAAGATATATTTATAGTTCCTATAAAAATTGTTCGGTTCGGTTTCCGTATTTTGAGTTTCCATCCGACAACGGTTGATGAGCTAGAATGAGCTTGGAATGGGTCAACATGGATCAACCCGGCGTTGCAATGAAGATTCGCGTTCGGGTAACAGGAACCCTTACAATGACGGGAGCCCGGTTCCCCGGTCACTTCCCATGCATAAGACCAATATGACTTGGGCTTCGAACATGAGAGTGGTGTGGGAATATCGGAATGGGGCTTCTATCATTGGGGCTTCTTGCGAAGCGAATTGAGGAAGAGCGAGATTTTTCTTGAAGATCATGGGAATGGGTTGATTTTAGTAGCATATATCAATCATATTAATCACACTATCTTTGGGTCTTCAGCCATGGTTTTGTTGCGGCCATTCCGGGGGTGGCCAAGGTGCTGAGTGCACAACTCTCGATCGGGATGCGGTCAACCAATGGCACAAAAAATGGTGTCTGAAAATGGATACTCATGGAAAATGGCCATTTTTCACAGGGAAAATATGGGGCTTATATGACTTATATGATGTTTTTTCTGATTCGCCATGGGATTTTTTTATGTTTTTTTTCTGATTCGCCGATTTTGGGGTACCATGGTGTAGCCTATTCTCAGACAAAGCGGCCCCTTCTCAGACCAAGTTTGCAAGTCGAGTTTATCCCACTAGGACCGGAGGAATCATAAATAGATCAGTGCCGATGGGTGGTGGGGAGATATTTAATTTGATTTAATATTAGGGGGAAGAGATTACAGTAATTATGAAGTTTCACTCTGATCCATGGCAAATCTCCAAAAATTTCAGGTGGTCATATCCTCATTCTTGCTGTAGACTCGAGACTTACCATGGTGATCAACTGGGTACCGTGGGTACCACCAAAAAGCTAAACACATACTCAGTACTAGCTGGGTCCTGGGTTGGAGCTACGCGGTTAAACAGGTGTCTTTTTATGTTCCCATTTGTAGGGTTCAATATTGAAATGGTGGTTTACAACCGAATTCAGGTGGCATTGATACACGGAGTAGAAGGAATCAGTGTGCCCTATGCACGTCAACCATAGTGCTCATATGCCCATGACAATCCTGTGTTGGAGAATTCAATGACTGTACCAGGTTGATATCCTCGTTTATTAAATCATTGGTAACCCTCTGGTAAACTAACATAACTATGGAAAATCACCATTTTTAATGGATAACTATAAATGACCATTTTCAATAGCAAACTAACGTTTACCAGAAGGCAACCTGTTTTTGCAGTTTCAATTCCTGCATTGCCAAATCCAGAGTTGCGATGAAAAACTCAGTCAGTCGTTTCACCCCCTGCGCGCGCAAGCGCGGTCCATTCCAAAGGAGAGGATCCGGCCGGGGGAAGGGTCACGGATGGTAACGGTGATCTGCAACGAAATTGCTACCCCTCTTTTACAGCGGAATCAGAGTCCAAAGTTGACATCATGAGTATTGGAATGATAAGACCATTCACTATGCAGCACAGAGCAGTGAAGGTTCAACGCCAGCAGATTTCTGCCGGTTGCACCCAGATTTCTCTTATTGGTAGCGTTTCAACCTGTTTCGAACCGCAAAGGCGTGTGGCAAAATGCAAAAGCAATGGCATGAGCGAGTGACCTTGCGATGACTTATGAACCCTCATTGAAACCCTGAGTGAATCCAGACTGCTGGGTAGACCGGTAAACTTGTAGTCAGTGGGCAAATCTTGATCAGACAGTGCTATTTAGAGTCTGGGTGTCTGGCCATTTGTATATGTGTTTTTTATTCTATCCAGCTAAAAAGAATGTTTCCCCGAGACGGATCTTGATTTTTTGTTGGCCGAATCTCCGATGATAAGAAGCGGTCCAGAGGTGTCTGGGTGCCCAGAACATCAAGGGTTTGAACAGACAATGGCAAATGAGCCATCCATTGATTTTATATGATTTTATGGAATGTGATCATTGCAGGGAAATGGGGCCAACCCAGAAGAGTAGTCGGATATCTTCAATAGTACAAGTAACCGGCAACAGCAGGTCCGGGCACAGCAAGTAGTCTAAAATTTGCTTGGGATCAAGATCGGATTCATGTGCCCAGGATTGGAGCAGGAATTCCTGTGAATGTTCCTTGGGTATTCGGAGAGTCGTTTGCACACCCTGAACGTCATGACAATCCACTCCCCACACCCTGTTTCCGTCAGAAACACCCGAGGCTCAAAGGTTGGCTTCCTTCACTCTCCATGGTTTTGTTTTTCAAAATCCAATGCTTGAGGTTTTGTTTCCCCAAATAAAAGCGGCCACAAGTTGGTGACTACCCCATAATTTGCAACGGATCATCATCCGACTTATCATAAGAACATGGACATGGAACACTCCAGGCCGCTGTGTTTTTTTCGCGCAATGCTCGCGCGCCCTGCCTTCGGTCCACACCCAGCCCTGCCAGCAGCACCGGCGCCGGCTCGAAGCTGTCCCGCCTGTGACTGGATGGCAGCCAGCGTGGCTGCATCATCGCTCCTTGGAGATGTGGGGCGCCCCACGTTTTTTGTCCCCAGACCTAAGAAAGTCGATGAAAGTCGAGAAATCTGGCTTCAGGAGTCCAAATTTGGTCATCATTTTGCGTGCCAAGTGTGGACTTAATAGTCATTTAAGCAGCCAGGAATTGTTGACATTTGCTGAGCCTGGTTTTCGCCATCCCTTCCTTGGGAAAATTCCGCGTAACGGACCAATATCCCTGTGTGATCACCACCATACGGATCTTCGTGGTGGATTCAACGAATGGCGCTTCCATAAGTCAAATTGAGATAATTGAGGGTCTTCCAAGATGATGCCAAGTGGTTTGCCCATCATATGATATCATATGTATATAAGTTTTGATATTTTTGATATACAGATATGGGTATGGATCAATACCTATTAATACCATTTTTCGGGGGATGAACATCCATTTACCAGCTATTTTGATGTTCACCAGGGGTACAAGGTTTTGAAAAGGGGTCCCCAGGACCTGTCACCCACAACGCAAAGCTGGTGGCTTTTTCCAGGGTGAATCCCAGCATTCCATGGGTTTGAGAAAAGCTAAGAAAAGCGCAGAGAGGATTATGACTATATAGATATATAGGCTATAGATAGATAGATGGATGGATGGATGGATAGATAGATAGATAGATAGTATATGTATGTGTCATATTATTACTATATATAAGCTATATATGTGCCACAGCTATATGTGTTTTCCCCATCCCTTCATTTCTAGAGGAATCCCCGCACTTTTTTATCGATAAAGATCAACACGGGCCCCTGCCCAAACCTGGTGATCGCCGTGGAATCAGAGAAGGAATGTGAAAATTGCCTAGGACGAGAAACAAGGCACAACTCAAAAAGATGTCGTTTGGAGCTTAAATAAGAAGGCACATCCCTCATTTTTGGATCAAATCACCGCTCGTAAAGATCATCATTCCGAAAATGTTCTGTCTGTGGTTAGCAAACGATAAAACTGAGTGTGATTTTTGTTTTAATTTTCTCAGATCTCCATAGAAATCTAGATCTGTCTTCTAGGCTGGTTGTGGCTGGTTCCCAAGCGTCCAGATCGTCCAGATCGTCCAGATCGTCCAGCACGCTCGCATCGCGTCAGACCTACGTGGCGCTGCGGTCCGAGAGTAAGGAGAGTAGCGCAAGCAAAACCGCACAGAAGAAGAGTGGCAACGCCTTCCTGCGTGGAATTGTGGCCACTTGATTGGATAAAGTGATGAAAAATGCACGGATGGATTATGGATTAGCACCTTTTATGCAAGATTTCGGTGCTCACCAGGGTAGCAGAGATTTGACTCATAACCATGTGGACAGAAAGGGGAGGACGATCTATATAAAATTTGGGGTTAAACCACCAAGCAATTCTTGGTGAGCTTCGTTGGCAGATAATTAGTTTTGATAGAGGACTGGATGCCATCTCTCCAAAATATATGCACGTTGAAGTGTTGATTGCTGACAAATGGAATACAGCTAACCAAAACAGGCAAAAGGGTGCAGTCAAGATTGCTTGCCAAGAGTTGGATGGTTGGTACTTCAATCAGCCAGTAAATGTGTTGGTTGCTGCCCGGCAACGCGGCTGTGTGAAGGTCAGTTTCATTCAGTTTGTCACATAATATGCCAATATGCGTTATTTGGTCTGATCTGTGTCATTTGACGGGGGCGATGCTATCAGCCGGTGGCTGACATGGGACTTTTTTCTCTGACCTGGACGCACCCGGGACATTTTATTGTAAACAGCAAACCAACTGGTGAATCGGGTATTTAAAAGACGACCTGACGTTTGCTTTTTCAGAGCATTGAATCCTCCCCTCGCGCTCTTAGTTTCACCTGTTTTGATTCAATTCAACTGGTTGAATCATCATTGCCTCCTGGGGATACATCTGTCAGATGCCGGTTGCTTCGTTAGGCCCCCATTTGTTGATGTCTTCCATGACCCAGTCCGCTGGTTAGATTGACAGCAATCGCTTCTTAGATTACATTAAGCGCTTTTCTTTCCAGTTTGAACACAGACCCGGTCAAAGAGGGATTTGGAAGGCAACTTTCCACCAGAACTTAATGTTTCTCAGGCTCTACCTTCGTTAAGGAGCTGATGGTTTTTCAATGTCCACGAGAATATCCATGGCAAGACCAGACAATATTCATAAATCTCCGCCATTCATATGGAGGTGTCCTAAAATGGGGGTACCCCTAGTTCTCATCCATTTTAATGGGAATTTCACGGAATTTCCATTATAAACCATCCAGCGAACTTGGGGTACCCCCATGACTATGGAAACCTCCATATTCCATTCGAAATTCTGTCAATATCGATGGAGACAACTTAGACCCCCATGAGATCCTGGCCATCGTCCACACCTGGAGGTTATGGCTCTGGTTGTTGCCGTCGTTGGTGGTTTAACCCAGGCTGGCTGGACGAACAAAAGTTCGGCCAAACGATTGCTATCGAAATTAAAACCAAACATCATTACCAGTAGTACCGCACAAGGCGGTGGCGGAAGTTTCAAAAATAATAAACCTGTAGGAGAGGTTGGTTGTTGTGAATCACGGATGGCAGAGCGAATCCACTGATGGACCATCCTACTCATCATCATCATCATCGTCATCATCATCACCATTATCCTCATCATCTTCTCATCATCTTCTCCTCATCACCATCATCATCCTCACCGTCCTACTCATCATCATCATCATCATCATCAACATCATCATCATCATCATTATCCTCATCATCTTCTCATCATCATCATCATCATCATTATCATCACAATCATCATCCTCGCCATCCTACTCATCATCATCATCATATTTTTCTTCTTTATCATCATTATCATCATCATCATCATCATCCTCATCCTCATCGTCCTCATCATCATATCCTCACCATCCTACTCATCATCATCATCATCATCACCCTCATCATCATCATCATCACCACCATCGTCATCATCACCCTCATCATCATCATCATCATCATCATCATCACCCTCATCATCATCATCATCCTCCTCATCATCTTTTCCTCATCATCATCACCATCATCATCATCATCATCATCATCATCCTTATCACCATCATCATCATCATCACCATCATCATCCTCATCATCATCCTCATCATCCTCACCATCCTACTCATCATCATCATCATCATCATCGTCGTCGTCGTCGTTGTCAAACAGAACATAGTCACTGTAGCAATCAGTATAACAAGGATAACAATCATCATCGTAATACAAGAGCAACAAACAAGAAAATGAATGAAAAATGGTTCATAGCAATAGGAATACTAGTGAGAAGAAAGTGATGATGACAATGATCAGTTGAAGCTTAAAGGAGGGGTAATGTTCGAAAAAAGAAAAACACGACCACGATAATAGTGATTGCAACGATGCTGATAAAGATGATAATGATAATGATATGAGTTTGTTTAGAAATGGTGCATTCCCCCTTTTTATGGGATTTTTTGATAAGGAAACCAGTGATGAACCAGCAAATATTGGGGTACCCTGATTTCAGACAAACCCATACTGGTAGTGAATGATACGCAGAATGATGGTAATAGTTGGACACATGATGATAAGTATTACATTCTGGTAACTAACACTTTGCTGTGGAAATTTCGCATTGCAATTATAGGTAGGTAATTGAACTAGATGGGCCGGCCATCTATACCATATCTATGTTAGCTTACCAGAGGGCAATGTTTGGAAAAGCCAACGATGAAAATGATAGTAATGCTTGTGAAAAACAGGTTAATCATGATAATGATACTTTCCAGGCAATAATGATGATAGAAAAATATGTAGGCACTCGTGTCGGCCCCCAATAAATAGCTCAAAATTTGGTGGAAGTCTCCCATGATCGAACTACGAGTTGTAGAATTCCCAGCACACTAGTTAAGTAGGGAAGTTCGGAATGGTAGGTGAATGGTTCATGTTGGTCTATGTTTTTCTGGAGGATTCATGGCTGAAGCCCATTACGTACTGAAATTCACGTTCTGAGTTTTGAATCATCAAAGAAAAGAATGGATGAGGGGTGAATTAGATGTACCAGAGGATAACGTTCAGTTCATGGTCTCAGTCGCATCCGGCACGGTGATGTCACAGCCGTTTCCCCCGATGTGAAATTGTGGAATCGGCCATTCCTAGTTTTTATAGTCGGAGTTTGTCAGGCCAATGCATTTTTTTTATTAATGGTGAAGAGTCTCAGTAGAAGCTATTATCCAAGTATCTGTTTAGGCCATGTCCACTTTCAGTTTTGCTCGCCTGTTGATCTACTCATTTCCTCTATGGAAGCAAAAAGATAGATGTGAATATGTTTCAACTCGTTTCGTGAGAGCTCCCTATTTTTCATCAACCTAGGAGACCCTCCAATAGGCGTCAACCAGACAGCAGTTGCGGATTGCTGGTACATATCCTCCTTGTACCCCTCTGATTTGAAATTCTTTTTGGTGAAAGTGTCATACATTTAATTTGTTGGTTAAATCACCCCGTCTCTGGTTATTGTAGATAATCCAAGAACACTGTTCTTGGTCAAATCATTCAAAAAATAAATTGGCGGGTTGCTGATCCCTGCATGGCCTCATGGTTGGTTCCATCGGTTTGTTTCCGAAGAGGTTCTCCAATTGCCCTGGGACTTTGCAGCCTGGGCTTTTGGTAGCTTGGATGGGTTTCCGCTGAATTTGCTGAAGATGATTTCTTATACGTCTTATATGTTTACATTGGTAAATCCACCAGTAAACTAGCAAATCGCGATCGAAACCATGGGTTTCCCGTTCGAACATGATCCAATGGAGGATTTTCCATATCTACGTCGGTTTACTGGAGGGTAATCCACCATGACCACGGCGAAAGGGCAGGTGACCCCAAAGCGGTCCTTGGAAGTTTCCCCAAAGGATTCACCATTCCACATGGGGACCGTGGCTTTGTTTTGTGGTCTGATTACAGCAAAGAATCACCCAAGCTTTCCACAAAACAAACCCAGGGTTCTATGAAATGGTGAATCTAGAGGGGGTGCAGGCCTGGGCCATTGATGGGTATAACCCTGGTCATAACTCTGTAACTTGGGATTTGAACCCGGTAACTATGGCAAGATATCTAGTTGTACCATCCATAAAAAACTTACACAATACCCAAGCAGTGTGGACCATTCCCATCTTAGAGACACGGAGATGGATACAGCTCAACGTCAATTTGGTCCATTCAGAGATGGGATGATAAGCAGTGCTTCTGAGCTATGTCAAGATGCAGTGACCCAAAGTTGATGACTATATGCCTACAGTATATCATACTACATTATATAATACTAGATCTCAGCATATAGATATAGATGGATAGACAGACAGACAGACAGACAGACAGATAGATAGATAGATTAGATAGAATAGATAGATTAGATAGAATAGATAGAATAGATAGAATAGATAGAATAGATAGAATAGATAGAATAGATAGAATAGATAGAATAGATAGAATAGATAGAATAGATAGAATAGATAGAATAGATAGAATAGATAGAATAGATAGATTAGATAGAATAGATAGAATAGATAGAATAGATAGATTAGATAGATGAGATAGATTAGATAGATTAGATAGATTAGATAGATTAGATAGATTAGATAGATTAGATAGATTAGATAGATTAGATAGATTAGATAGATTAGATTAGATTAGATAGATTAGATTAGATCAGATTAGATTAGATTAGATTAGGTTAGATTAGATTAGATTAGATAGATAGGTAGATAGATAGATGGATAATACAAGATCTCATTCTAGATTAATACTAGATTAGTATCAATACTAGATTAGCATTTATCCTGCTAGTTGAGGATCTCGCCAAGCTGCAAAGCGTTCCCGTCCCGAAGATTCGGATTGGTCACCATCACAATTTCCCAATCAATGACAACTCTACTGATAGTCACTGATAGTCTTATCTTTCGTGTTTCTACCCCATGTTTTGCAGCTGAAAGTTCTGAAATTCCAATGCTTGGAAAGATCATCCTTCGTTTTCTTGTCCAAATCCCCATCTTCCCGTGGTTCAGGCCTCATTTTTGACATTTTATGTCGATCCATATTGTTTGAAAACTGCAAATCTTTAGTCTAGTGAGTACTAAAGATCTAAATCCAATGAGTTTTGGGAACACCGAATGTTCATGGTATTTCCCCAAAAAGATCCCCCATGCGAGGCATTCAATGGGCCTTCTTCCTGTTTCAAGCCTGGCCTCAACGTGCCTCGGATCTCTTGGTCCCTGGGTCGGTGCATCCCGTAGCCATGTTATACCGTCCGTATAGCCCTAGTTATGTTTGAAATATCCCTAGTTATTTTCTAGTTGTATGTGTATAATACACAGTACACACATTTATATATACACATTTATATACATATATGATATATACATATATATATATAAGTGTGTGTGTGTGTGTATTCTAAACCTCTTACGAACTGAAATGCACATCCTAGTTTGGAATTTCCCAAGAATCTTACATCAAAAATTGGAAAGTGGTTAAATTTCCTACATACTATCTACTTGAAGATTTTATATGTATATACAATATATCCTATATATATATTCCCCATTGAAATTTCCACTTGGATGGTAAAAAATGCCAATGTTTTGCCCAATTCTCGTCCTCTCCGACTCCATTGCGCCTTTTGGAGTTTTCAGCCACATCATCTAACTTTTCCGAGTTGCCAATTACTCTGGGGTTCCCCGCTGGCCACATGTCACTTCAGAGATCTAGTGACACTGATTGGGGGCGCACTTCCACGAATACGTGGTCAGCTGCAACTTATGGGGGGTTTTACGGTTATATTCCAGTTATACCCATCAATAACCTCAAATTTACCTCCAAGTATGGTTCCCCGCGCGCAGAACCATTTGCAGCTCAGGGGAGAGGGGGCCCATCAAGTTCTTGGTAGCCTTCTGTTCACATGAAAATAGGCGATGGATGTTTCATATCATTATTTAAACCAAAAGAATGACGGAAGTTTCAGATTGTAAGGTCAAATTGATTTCCATTATGTACCCTCTGATAATCAAACGTGGCAATCGAAAATACCACATTTACAGGCGATTATCCCATCAAAAAGATCATGTATAGATTATTTCCGATGTGTCATGTTTCATTACCAGAGGGTATCTGTTCATATCCGTTCTCATTTTTGAGGTCCTCCATTTTGTTGTTTGTGCACCATCGTCCAGGCTCAGAGAAGCTCTACGATGCCTCAGGTGGATGGGCGGTGAACTTACCATCCCCAACTGGGCTAGAAACGAATCCAACTTAGTTTTTGGTAAATGGAAACCATGTCCAGCAAAAGATGTGCCATGTTTTTTGACCAAAGATTGACCATGTGGAAAAGTTCTGCAAGGGAAATTGAGATTGGATTCCAATTTCACCATTGTTTCACCATTATTTTATTCCAACTATTAGACATTTAATCCAAGTCCAATTCTTGGGGATTTTGGCAACACGCCACCTGACTCGCCATACATGATCGGGGCCATCATCAATCGAATTCTTTGCCCAGAATTGGTATCCCTGGGGTTCTAAGCGCCTCGCTTTTGGAGTTGTTGAAAATCACTTTGAAGGAATTGTTGGAGATGAACTATCCCCACTAGTTGGGTGATGTTGCATTAGAACATGTACCCCTGGTTGTAGGTGTAAGGAATAAGCGATTATCATGCTTTGGCTTATAAAGATTTGGCTTCTGGGGGATCAAACGATACCTACAATTGGTGGGATCAATTGTTGGGATCAACTTTTTCGAATATGACTGATATAACCAAAAATGATGAACGATAGCAACAAGAATGGAATATGACTGTAGGTTAGTGGGGTATACCACGGTTTCTGGGTAAATTATAGCATCCTCACGTTGTGACCTCATTGGAATCATGCATAGATTTCGGGGAATCATTCCCACGCCGAACTTTTCAGGTGAAATATTTTAATTTACCCAGCATGATTGACTGGATTGACATGATTCCAGTGATACAATTGTGTTGATATGAGACTGGTTCGTGGTGTCGACTCTCTTGTATTTCATGGCAGCCAAAACTTCCCCAGATCAACTTTTTGGGAAGCTGTTGCTTCGATCTAGTCCCCAGCTTCCCATCCTTGAAATCGATGTTTTCAGCCCTGGAAAAGTATGAAAAACATGTCCCCCTGTACTTGGCAGAAGCCAATATCGCCACAAAAATGAATCTCATCCAACCTAAGATTGAAAACACCTTGGAAAAAACCGGTGGAATATAGTTGATCTCTTCATTCTGCGGGCCATATTGGGGTTCTTTCATGTTACAGTGAAATCCGATTCTCATCCTTTTTGGCCTGGTCCCCATGCCCCAAAATCTCAGCTGAGATGGGGCCTTGGAGCTCCACAGCCTGACTATTCTCACTTTTCAGCTATGAATACGAAAATTCACCCAGGAATGATCATCACCATGGGAAAGGGGAACCCCTTTTTTCCACAGAAAAAGGAATGGCCAGCGCATGGTGCAGGTTCCTTGACACACCTGGCCCTGGTCCTGGCTGGTCTGCTGAGCCATCCTCTGCGCAGTCCTCGGCAGATCTTGCTGAGCGTTGCATCAGTGGTCACTTGTTGAAACCCGAGGCTGGCGATTTGTTGGGAAAAAGAACGAAGATTGGAAAGAAAGGAAAACTCTGATCATCAAACCTGGATTCCACATCTAAGTGAGTTTCCTGAAAAAAAAAGAAAGAGTGGAGATTTGATGTCCTGCCAGTTGAGATTCCACAGGTGTCTACCCTCCAACTACTGTACGTTACCTTACTTGGATGTTACAATCGATCAAACCTCAAAGAAAAGCCCTCCATTTCCAACTCTATCCATGTGCAGCGCATCTACTTCTCAGTGCCATTTGATTTCTCCAGGTTTTTCTCAGTCCATTTCTTCAGTGTAAAAGCACCGGTCCCATACACATATCTACATGTGTAGATATAGTATATAGAGATACAAATCAATATAGATCTACCAAAGGAAAATTAGAAGTTCTATACTTCCGTGCTGCAGATCTTTGGATGTCGCTGGAGTGAATGTCACTGCAATGGATGTGTCACATTGTGTCACTGCAATGGATGGTCAGTACAACAATGTTCACTGCAACGATTGTCGCTGCAAAAGCTGTCACTGCAATGGTTGTCACTGCAACGATTTTCACTGCAACGATTTTCACTGCAACGATTGTCGCTGCCACTATTGTCACTGCAATGGCTGTCACTGCAGCGTGACTGTCACTGCAATGGTTGTCACTGCAACGATTGTCACTGCAATGGTTGTCACTGCAACGATTTTCACTGCAGCGATTGTCACTGCAACGATTGTTGCTGCAACGGTTGTCGCTGCAATGACTGTCACTGCCATGAGTGTCACTGCAATGAATGTCTTGCAGGAAGTCCACGTGCTTCGTTTTCACATCTTCAACTGTCACTTTTTGAGGGACGTCTGGCCCGAGAGCTTCGTTTCCACATCTTCAACTTTCAGTTTTTGAGAGACATCTCGCACGAAAGCTTCGTTTCCACAAGTTCAATTTGCAGTGAATGAACTGCGAAAAGTTTTCGGCAATGAGTTTTTGCTTGACTTTCTCGTTTTTGGCGCCTTTCATTTTCCTTTTAGAACTCCTGTACAAAGGCTTCAAAATCGTACTTTTTTCGGCTTTCGGCAGAGAGATCCGCTTTTGGAGCAGGTGTTAGCTGTTGCCAGCATAATTCTTTTGGCTTCTGCAGCCTGGTGAGAGATGTGAGAAGAGCTTAGAAGATGTGAGAAGAGCAGAGAAGAGATGAGAAGACATGAGATTAGCTGACATGGGATGCGAAGAGCTGAGAACAGTTGTGAGAAGAGCTGAGAAAATCTGAGAAGAGCTGAGATGAGATGAGATGAGATGGGATGAGTTGAGACGACCTGACATGAGAAGAGCTGAGAAGAGCTGAGTTGAAACGAGCTTCGTAGAATGGAGAAGCTGAGAAGAACCGAAAAGAGAAGAGGTCAGATGAGCTGAGAAGAGATAAGAAAAGCTCGGATGACATAAGAAGACATGAGAACAGGTGTGATCAGCTGAGAAGAGCTGAGAAAAGGAGAGAAGATACGACACGACATAGGATGAGATGAGATGACACAGACTGCGGTGACAATGGGATTCAATGAGCAACTTCCAAGAGAAGCTGCGATGCGATGAGACCCGATGAAACGAGAAAAATCAACTTTCAAAAGAGATAGCACCGGAATGAAAAGTCAAGAGACTGTTGCTGCGATGCACAGAAGGCTTGGCCGCACCCTAAAGGCACAGTCTTTGCTCCGCTCTATAGGCTACCAGCGTTTCAATTTTGAAACTTCCGCCCTCGGCTTGCCCGGGCACTACTTGTATGCATGCATATTGCATATTTACATGTTTCTACATTTACATACATGCAGATAAATAGATAGATAGATAGATAGATAGATCGATCGATCGATAGATCGATAGATCGCTAGGTAGATAGATAGATAGATAGATCGATAGATCGATAGATCGATAGATCGCTAGGTAGATAGATAGATAGATAGACAGATAGATAGATAGACAGATAGATAGATAGACAGATAGATAGATACATGGGTAGGTAAGACGGGTAGATTGGTAGATTGGTAGATACACAATGTTCACACGCCCATACTTCGAGGTGTGGTGCACTCGTTTGGGCACCTTCCTGTTCAATCGCATCTCTCAAGACAGGGAGGTAAGCGAGCATCGCGGGTATCGGGTCTAAAAGAGATAGCGTGAATCACACTTGTCACATGAGCAGTGTTCAAAGCCCTTGTTGTTTGATGGCTCTAGGGGATTATATTACCCAACATAGGGGATTGCCACAATCCATTCTGGCAAATCCTTTCAACCAGGCAGTATGATGAACCCACAAAAATTGTCGTGAAAAATTTAGCCATCTGAAATGGCCATCCCCAGGACTTGGCGAGATGGTCAGGATGCGACCAACAATAACTAGAAGATCCAAAAGGTTGGTGCTTGCAGGGAGATAGTGTATGTTCACCAGCAATAGGTTGAGAGTCTTTGGAAATAGCAACATGAAAAACCCATTGACCCCAATGTGGATCATTTTTGATGCATACCCCTTGCGTAGACAGAGGGTATCCCAACTGTTGGATGGTGGAAACCGCTGCCAGGACACACGTTTCACAGAACTCAAAAAAGAGTCTTGGGCTGCACAGCAGGTGAGATATGCCCAAAACTCCCTAAATTTCACGTTTGTACAATTATCAAATATTATTTTTTTGGCATAGACTGCATAGATATATATATATATACGGTAACGACATTTAAATATGTAGAGGGCGGGCCAGGCCGCAAGGCCCCGGAGGTAGTATGAAATACCAGTTCGTATATTTATAAATGTAGTTGCACTATGTTTAAATGAATTGGATTCCGTATGTTTTAATGGCTGGGCGGACCAAGGAAAACCTTCCCGGAGGTAGTCTAAAATACCTGTTCGTATATTTAAAAATCCGTATATTTAAATGTAGTTACGGTTGATAGTAAGTACCTAGTGAAATGGAGATTTTCGAAAAAAACACATCTCGGACTCGGCCGGCGGCCTTGCTCCGAGGGCCGGATCCGAGGGCCCCGGGTTTTTGCTCATCTCCCGAACTCTGAGGAATTTTGGACCTTTTCCATCGCTTGGAACCTGCAAGTGCTGTGGGTTTTTCTTCTCCAACTCCCTGTGCCGCAGAGCAAGATGAGTTTTTTGGGGTTTAAGTTGACGAGAGATCAAAGAGGAGCCCCACAAAAAAGCAAGTGATTGGGAATTGCGGATGGATGGTAGCTGGAATTGAACCCATTGCAAGCCACCACACCAAATCTCTTTAAGACCAAAGGACTTCCAACGTAATGGCTGAAGCTATGGGATGAATGGTCATTCCAGCATTCCTATGTTCACCAGTTGCATTGTTTGTTTCAGGCCGACTTGGTTTGCTTCTGGCTGCCATTTCTCTTATTTGGAACAGATAGTAGAAACCCATACGTTCGCAACCTCATTTCTGGCGGAGAGATTTCGTTGGAGGTTGACTCCCTATGAAATCTGCATGTTCACAGGCTAGATTGCCTTTGTGCATTAAGTCAACAGTGCATCCCTTTTTCTATGGCCACGGTCAACCCTGAGGTAACATTGGTGAACAGCAGCGCAGTTCAACCAGCCACTGGCATTTGGGACACTTGGCACTTGACCATACCTGACCTCACAAAGCTGGCACTCTTATGGTCAGGATTAAGGCTGGTTGGTGGCTTGGAACATTTTTTCCATAATATATGGGATAATCCTTCCCATTGACTAATATGTTTCAAGATGGTTGAAACCACCAACCAGTTTTGGTCAGGATTAGGGTAATCATCCCAAACATTGCTTGGGGCACCCTCACCGCCCGGATCCCAGATGGTCGCCTAGGACGTGCTTGGAATCTCTCTGTGGTCTTTGGGCTTCCTCTTGGAAGCAGCGGCTCGCAATGCGAGAGGGGCCGCAAGCAGAGCTCACAAATTGATTCTGAGGATATCTTTCGGATTGAGCGAATCATCCCAAAATAGCGGTATTCGTTTAATGTGAGTCGTTGATGGAATTTGTGCGCGATCTGAAAAGAAATGAACGGGACTTTAATGAACAATTTGGACCGTACTACTTCCGTGTTTTTTGGGTGGTGCAGTATCGGACCTTCGAGCGCCCTGAAATGATGAAAATGATGCAGTGGTTCAGAGAGCAGGGGATATCTTGTATCCCCCCCCCAAAGGGTTGGTTCGACACAATGAAACCTCTTCAACAGTCTGTTGATTTGCTTGCAAAGTGCTTTATTTTTTGCTGGAATTGTTCTACGAAAAAATCCACTTGGATATCTCGCACTGGACGTGAGCTAAATTGAGTTGATGTTCGTTCGCAAATCGGATCCCATGGGGATGATATGAAACGGGGAATCGGGGATCTAACGATCCAGATGTTCCAATCCAAGTCGTGCCAAAGCTCGTGCTTGAAAAAAGGCTTTCCCATAATCCCGATGGTTTGGAAAATCACGTTCTCGATGTTTGGTGGCCATTTAACAGTGTTCTCAATTTCGGAGACATTGCCAAATATCATAGTGCTGATATATTCCATTATTTCTTTATTCTCACTATACCGTCATATCCCTCCCGCTGTTATTGTTGAGTATCTCCCATTGTGCCCCAATCAACATCCTCTGAAATTGCTGCGAGTGGAAAAATATCGCCATCTCCACAACGTGGAAATCCCAATAAATTACTTCGCTAAGAATCACTATATACAATGTGTATGTATATATATACGTATGTATACATACATACACACATACATACATACATACATACATACATATACATACTTTCATACATACATACATGTATACATTTTTATACATACATACATACATACATACATACGTACATACGTACATACGTACATACGTACATACGTACATACGTACATACATACATACATACGTACATACACATACATACATATACACATACATATACACATACATATACACATACATATGCATATACATATACATTTACTTTTACATACATACATACATACATACCTACATACATACATATATACATACATACATACATACATACGTCCATGCATGCATGCATACATGCATGCATGCATGCATGTATGCATGCACACACGCATACATTGACATTACATTACATTACATTACATTACCTTATACATTACATTACATTACAATACATTACATACATATATATATATATATACATACAAAATATGTACATAAAGTATATCCATATGCATATACAGATACATTTACATATACACACACATATACATATACATGTACATATACGCCATAATCATGAGCTTTCTCCATGAATACCATCTGACTAGGGAGTCCCTGTCTTGAAATCGAGGTGGCTGATGGTCAGAAGTTTGCCTTCAGAGGGGTGGCATCCAACAAGGGCAAATTCATTCAGTCGGGTCTCTGGCAACTGAGCCTAACAGGGCATGATTTCGGTGTCTGAAGTGGTGTGGATACCCCAAGATAAATAGCATCAATTAATGATACACTTGATGAACCAATGGAAACCAATGGGTTTTTTTGGTGTTCCAGATCTTCACAAAATCCATGTTTGGTCGAGATGTTCATGGAGAATGTGGAACAAACTGCTGAAGATTTTTACGCTTAGGCTGCTTGAGAACAGCAGCATGTTTGGATGTTGCAGATGACGTTTACTTCAGAAATTCCACAAGCTGTATCTATTGCCGGTTTCTGTCCACGTTTATCTCCTGCTGCATGCAAGAAAACACGGAAACCACTTGTAAACACCACAGAAATCGAATGCCAAGCGCGGATCATCAAGTGCCACCACAAATAATTCTGCTTTACGGTTGAGAGGTTGAGATGGAACCCATCCAAGGGGTAAGCAAAAAAGGGTTGACTTCATATGATTTTGTAGGGCAATAGACTATCCCTCAATCCACTATTCAAATGTCGTTCTTCCATTGAAATTGGAATCACAGACGGGGTCTCCAAGCCATATTCAGAGCCAACCAAATGTTGATTGCTGGCATGAAGCTAACCTGTGGAGGTCAGCAGCGTGTTCGCTGCTCCAAAAACGACAGTAAATGATTAGCCTTTGGTGATCATGGCGAAAATGCTCTACCAATAGAGATCCAATAGAGATATTTATGATATTTGAATAGGAAAATCATCTACAATATTTATATTGCGTTGATAATTATCATCATAAATGTGTTGAGAAAATGGCAAGTACAGCAAATGATTTGCACCTCTGAAATTCTGCTGCTATTGCCTCCAGACAAACATTGGCCCTGGATTCAATCTCCCACGCTTTCATCACCTACCCCTGGCCTCAAGTGAATTCAGGTTACTGGCTGCTGACATGGTAAAGTTGGATGAATTTAATTTGGTGAGTTCCGAATCATATAACCAACCAGCTGAACTTGTCCGGTTTCTGAAATATGAAACAATTCAGCCGGATTTTTTTTGGGTCATGTTTAGTCGTCAAACCTAAAAAACCATCCCATGTTGGGGGTAGTTTGATCCATGCCTAATCAGATACCCGCAATGTGAGAGGATGAAACTCGCAACACCGCCTTTGGAGGTCTTTGGCCCAGCAAAATGCCAGGTTTGTTGCTGTCGACATATGAACTAAGGCGATATTCACGACATCCCAACTACTTTGGTGAGATTCTCATGCGCCAGGGACGAGTTGGGTGGAGCTAGGGTACGGGTGAGAATTGAGATGTCCAGTGATTTACTGAAATTTGATGGTTAATAATTGTTGTTGTCAATGGCTAATGATGGTTAATATGGGTTTTGAATGGTTAACATTAACGATTGTTTTCATGGTTGCTGATGGTAATCTTCATGGTTTTGATGGTTTTTTAAACGCCCTTCCCCCGTTCATCAAAAAAACATCCAGGTCTTTCTGGATGAAACCGGTTAAGGGGATTGGACGAGCTGGTTTCATGTCGCTATCCTCTGGTTGTGACTAACAGTTCGCCATGGAAAATCCCAACCATAAATGGAGGTTTCGTTCGCTGGGAAAATCATCTATTTCTATGGGCCATCTATACCATTGCTATGTTAAATAACCAGAGGGTATCCTTTCAATGTTGTTGGTTTTATGAACATAACATGATGTTGCTTTAAGAATATTGGGTCGCCATGAAAAAAATATTAAAAAAGGGGACTTCTCATGAAAATCGAAAAAAACTCCCGTTGGATGGACTCATCGTGATGGTTTTCCAGTAGCGCAACGAGTGATGTCAGGATGGACCCTGGCAGATAGGGATTGGAAGATGAGTTTCCAGTAAAAATTTCTGATTTTTAGGGTCGAACTGTTAATTTATCAGATGGTAATTATGATTGACCGGTTCCCAGCCATGCTATATGATTATCAATGGACGTTGTTCGTGATGATAATGAATATCACGAATGGCCAATTCATATTCATGTCCTGGCTGAGGTACCTCTAAAACTGTGCAACGCGACATCCCCCTTGATCACTGGGGACATCTATGAAATCTTTCGGGACGTAAATGAATACGTATCCCTGAAAGTCA